>OZ026850.1:18334206-18473959 GCA_964023205.1 Lutraria lutraria | reverse complement strand
AACATCATTTTGCTAAAAGTTGTTGCATTAAAGAGGTTGCACTGAATGTCTAAATCTATCACTTACATTCTTGTATTTTTGGTAGAATAGAGAGAACAGATACACCGATACACAGGATCATATTGAAGCTGACAAAGAATTTGTGAAGACCACAAGCTCCGTCCTAGAATGGAAAACAAAATAAATGTATAACTTCTTTTCACTAGGGTGTATCATTGCAACATCTAACATGATCATTTGGTAACTATTCCAGCTATTTCTGTAGATCCAATAAACAGTTCGTTTAGCAGAAGCAGGTTGAAGATTCCAAAGTTTGTAAATGTAATTTCTACTGTAGGAATCAACAATGGAAAAAAATGTAGAAGACATTATGGAATATTATTTGAAATAGTTTTCATGCAAGCAAATTGGTTGAAACATGAAATATTATCAGCTGAAATTCTGAAAAAATCTGAAAATAAGAAATACAATGAAATTCACTAACCTTAGCATAGAAGATGTAGAACAGTATAATACCAGTCAGGGCCAACAAGTAAAAGACAGCTGTGAAGAACAATAATCCTTAAACAAAATGAAAGCAATCTTATACATGACCATTAATATAACAATTAATAATGGGATAAGAATGCTCTTTGTTCCTCAGGTATCCTGCTCTCCAGCTGCTCTCTTATTGTTGGCCCTGAAATGACCATAGCTTTTGATGGGCCATAAATGACCATAGCTTTTGAATGGGCCTGAAATGACCATAGCTTTTGAATGGGCCATAAATGACCATAGCTTTTGAATGGGCCTGAAATGACCATAGCTTTTGAATGGGCCAGAAATGACCATAGCTTTTGAATGGGCCTGAAATGACCATAGCTTTTAAATGGGCCTGAAATGACCATAGCTTTTGAATGGGCCAGAAAATGACCATAGCTTTTGAATGGGCCTGAAATGACCATAGCTTTTGAATGGGCCTGAAATGACCATAGCTTTTGAATGGGCCTGAAATGACCATAGCTTTTGAATGGGCCTGAAATGACCATAGCTTTTGAATGGGCCTGAAATAACCAGAGCTTTTGAATGGGCCAGAAATGACCATAGCTTTTGAATGGGCCTGAAATGACTATAGCTTTTGAATGGACTGTTAAACAACAGATAAACAAATGAATAGACCAGACCACTAATAAGCAAGAAAGGTTACAGTCCTTAAGATATATTATGGTTTCACAAACTTTAGTAGAACATTAGATTTCATAGACATCAAGGGTGAGCTTTTCTATGAAGTAAAAAATTTAAAAATTAAAGTGCTAGTAAAATTACAAGCATATCTAATAATGCATATGATGTTAGTATAATATTGAAACAACTAAACCAATTTACATACAAAATGAGCAAAATTTGACAGGAGTGCAAAATATAATTTAACTGGCCCATTTAATTTTAATGGACCATAATCTAATTATCAAGGAAGTCAATACAATTCATTTAACATTATTAGTAAAACATTTCTTCAATTCACCTGTATCAGTGATTTCATGGATACATAAATTCTAGGATTTTTCAAATTTTGGGCATGAAGAAACAAAGAGTACAGTAATCATTTTAACCCTCAGCTTTTTAAGTCTAGTAAACATCCCGAGTTATTAACTTACCGTAATAGTAGCATTTGGCTTCTGTCTCTTCAAACTTTTCTACCCAGCTTTCACTCCAGCCATGAGCAAAATCAATCAATAGAATAAGCTGTATCAGTATGAATAAGAAAGCTCCAATCAATCCAATCCACATCCAGGCTGTAAAATAAAAAAATATTTTCAATCAGTATAATTCAAAAAGGACCACACCTTAATAACAAATATTCAAAACAAAAACTAATACAATGACCTTCTTCTAAATGGTGACTGATGAAGATTGCAGTGAAAAAATAAAATGGAAACAAACATGATACAGCCAAACATAGTGACACCCATTTGCAGACAAGGCAATCAATATATTGCCACATCATTAAATGCCAGGGCCATAACAAAAGTAGTCAATCTAAAGAAGAACTTCGAAAATACGGACATTTATTTGTAGGCCTTCAAGTTGCAAAGTAACTCACCTTTTCCAAAATCTCCTCTTGGAATAAAGAAAGCACCGACACAGATAGCAATCAATATGAGAACCTTGAAAAGCCAGAATCTGAAGAAGAAAATGTTTGAACATATTTCAGAGTCAGCTAATGAGGTTATAAATAGTATATTCAGAGATGTTAGTGATATCTTAAACAAGAGTGCCAGGTCACAAAATACGCCCATCAAAAGCGTCAAGGGGCATAACTCAAAAGTGCCTGGGCTGGTTATCGAGATTGAGACCGAGATCTCATGGCCAAAAACATTTACATCAAGTTTGGTGAGGATCCGGAATTAGAGAGCGGACACCGTTGTGGACACTGCTCACCTGCAAACCAACCAAAACCCACCCGCCTGCCTGCCATGCATGTTTCCCAAATGCCTAACCCAGAATTTTTACAGTGGGTATGTAGGTAGGAAGCATATTTATTTAATTTTTTAAATTTATTTTTGACATTGACCCAAAATACATACAAGTCTAAATGCTATCGTTTTACATGAGATACAAAATAAAAGTTGGGTAGGAGCCGTTTTTTGGTCAGTGAAGGTAGCCTTACCACAAAATAAAATGATTCTTTAAGGATGGCCAGATACATGTAATTGTAATCAATCAAATTAATCCAGCTAAGGCAAAATTGATTATTTGACTTTTGCGTGCCAATGGTAATATGACATTTCTAAATGCTGAGACTTATAGCAATGCTTTCCAGATATTGAATTATTGGTAAATGTTACATATTACTAGATAAATTCAAGTAGAGATACTGGACCATTCCTTGCATAACAAACCAATAGTTTTCTTTGTCATAAAGGTTTTCTTATCAGTATTCAGTTCAGGACATCATCATTTTATAAAACATTTTGTAACCATATCAACAAATATTGTCCAAATATTTCAATCTTATCCAAAACCAATAGAGGATAATTTATAAATAGTTCTACCAATTAAACCATCCACAACTTTTTTAGAGATAGAGAAATGCCATTACCCACCAACCATAAATACTTTCATGATCAACCATATAATGCTCAATGTGTCCAACAATCAATCAAACGAAAAAATTCTAGTTGAGCTACATTTGTATTAAACATAAGTCTGTACAGAGTTAAAACTAGAAGGCATTCATACTTTTAAGGAAATATTTGATATGAGCCAGGGAGTTGTAACGGCTGAATTTGAATAAATCTCATTGCTTTGTCTGAAATTTGATTTTTTTAAAACAATTGTAAACAATTTAGCTTGCTCCTTTATCACAGTGGGTTGCATGCTTGATTAATATCACATAAGATGCCTGTACAAGCAAAAGTATCCCTGAGCAAACCTATTAAGCTTACCCGTTTTGAATCTTGGCTCTTGGATCCTTTGACGAGTTCACTTTTATCATGAGTAGACAAAATAAGAAGAAGAATCCCGCCATTGAGAAACAGACCCTGTACACAGCCAGATATCCCACCACCTCATCACACTGTTGTTCTTTTAAGAGTTGAGTATCCCAAACCTTTTCTGATACAAAACTTTTACACAAACCTGGAATCTGAAACAAATTGAATTTGAATAAATGCTTTAACATGAAACTCAAACAAACAAAAAATATAAGGAGGTACTTACATCATAACTGACTCAAATTTTAGATGCCTTACTTAATATGTAACTTCTAACTTAGTAGTAAGTATATAAAGTTTTATTACAGATTGAATATTGTATATAAACAAGCAGCATGTATTTATGCCAGGTACATGTTGATGCCTGTATATTATCTCCAAAATTTAATACTTGATGTGGTGAAGAGAATGAAAACATGTTAATTACTATTTATAAAATACATACAGATCAGACAAAACCAAGGCTTAAAGAAGGAAGTATCAAGTAAAAATAATAAATAGTTTGTAAATAAACTGCAGCAATTATAAAGCAAAAGGCAAACTTGTGTCAAATAAAGAAGGGGAAATATGACAATTTCTCATTTAAAATACAACATGTGTCAACTTGCAATCACACATTTTTGTACATACTTTGCATTTTAAAAAATATAATATCTGTATTCTTCTATGTTTAAGTAACACTTTTTGAAATATCTTAAAAAGAGTAATGAACTGACCAACATTTTAAAAGCTTAACTCCAAATTACAATGCAAAAAAAAGTGTAACACTGATTATAAAATTAAAGTATATATACATATATGTAGAGACCCAAGACTGACTACTTCTTTCTTCAGGAGAAAAAATTGTAGCATTTATATAATATATATTATAGTATTTATAAATTAACTGTAATATTAACAGCCTGATTAGCTCAGTTGGTAGAGCATCTGACTTGCAAGCAGGAGGTCACAGGTTTGAGCCCCACATCAGGAACATTATTTTCCTCCTCCTATTACAAATTTCTGCAGCAATAATATCACCAGCTTCAACAAATACGTAACTTACATCATCCAGTTTGTCTCTCAGGCCTGGTGCTAACATAACGGCAGCAACAATAGTTCCAAAAAGCAACATCATAGAGTAAGCAATCCTTGTGGATGTTGAGTTCTTGCATGATGGACAAGCAGCGCAGCAAAGACTGCATGCGGCACTGCCAACACAGCAGGCTAACTGAAAGTATGAATAATCAATACTATCTTTAACTCATGCAGTGTATGTAAAAGACTACCAACTAGTACTACATCGTACAGGTACTGTCTTTCGAGTCAACTGAAATACTCATAAATTAAACCAAATAACAACGTTTACATTTACAATGTACAATGGTACCTAGTACCGAAATTCTGATATACTGGGAAAGCCCTATATAAAAAGTACCTATTGCATTTATATAATAAAAAATTTGAAAATAAGGGTAGTTTGAAACATCGGCAAAATAGTTGATACCCTTCGCCTGCTGAAACTTGAATGTAAATTATAGGTCATGTTGATAGATTTTAGTATAATTCATCGCACTGTACACAAATTTTACAGACATTTTTGCGTTTAATAGGAAAACAAACACAACTCAGTTTGAGTCGTTTACCTGTTAGCTTTTAAAGAGAAAGTGACTTTGACGATGAACTGCAATGTAATGCATACATCATCGTCAAATACCTTCGACTAAGAATGACACCAAGAGTTTTTTCTCTTGGTCTGACGGGAGGTATATTTAATATGAGATCCTCAATTTCTGGCATATTCACCAGTTTTGAGACATTATTTATGAACATTAATATTGATTTTTATAACTTTATATTCAATTTGCAGAAACCATAATTCTAAATGAAGCAATATTAAACACTCCTATCCTCTACATGTTCAGCATTATCAAATCGTCGATATCGAAGCTGATACTTAATGCTTATTACTGCTAATCATGTCAACACAAACTGTAAAAAAGAAAACAAAAATAGGAAGAACATTATTTTCAATATCGCCGTCTCATCTCTCTCAAATTTTACAATCGTTAACTAAAAAGCGGTCACTTACGCCGCCAATAATACACCCCATATTTCTAGTAGCTCTGTTTCACAAAAAAATAACTTTTTCGTATCTGTTCTGCGGATTAAAAGTCACAAGATATGCGTAATACGCTTTTGTTGACAAAATGTCTTCCTGTGACGTCATTACATTATCCGTGAGATTCGTACTTCAGAAAGTTCGCCCTTATAGTGGTCAAATTTACGTATCTTCCATTCTTCATTTTCAAAAGTTATTGTTTTTATAGAAAACTTTTGAAATTGATATTTTCATTAAAGCAATGTTTTATATTTAACACAAAATGAGGTTACAAAGTATATGCAATATGGGAAATGATGTACGAAATAACTGGGGATGAAAATAGCGTTTCCCCAGACTTGTCTGCGTTCTTATCTCAAACTGACTGGTTCCAACGGAGTCTGAGTTATTTGAGTAGCAGAACACTTTGAACACGCTTATTTGAGACAACCAACGTGTAATTTATTATTATTTAATTAGTTTTGGAATTAATTCACGCAGGTATGTTCACGCTGTCGCTTTACTGTCACAAAATGGTATGTTTCAATACATGAATTGTTTTTGTGAAAGGAGTTACGTTTCGTACTCATTTTGTTTCGTACATGTTTTTTCCCCAGTAAATCTTTTACTAAGTTTTAGCTGTATATCATGTAGAAAGTTTGTGTTTCTCGAATGAAGCTCTCATTTTATGTGTTTTTAGAATATATTTATGACATAAGTTCAACTGTCACATTATGAAATTGTTTCACTTTGCTGTTTTTGTAATTTTGGTAATCATTGAACAATTTTTCTGTGAACTTTTGAGAAGTTATTAATTTATATATTAAATCTATGAATGTGTCTTCAATTTTAAATCGGTCCAGGTATGGATGAGATACTGTAGCTTATATTTTCTAATTTATCTTTCGAACGATATCTTTGTAAAATAAATTACTGTAAAGAATTTTAAAACATTGTAAATGAAAAATATTTAATGATAAACTATAATCAATAATTATAATGTTATTGTTAGAATCAGGATCATCAGAGACTTTGTTGGAAATGGAAGACAATAAGTCCATGTATACTTTTATACCATACCAGTGTAACGGTCATGGGTGTGGTAAATTGTATTATAAATTGACTTAGAAGATATTCACTGGTCCAATTAGCTCAGTTGGTAGAGCATAGATCTAACTTGCAAGCAGGAGGAGGTTGCGGGTTCGAGCCCCGCATCGGGTACATAATTTTCCTCCTATAACATTTGGTGCATTCGTTTTATAAAAACGCAATTATTGTTGAAGTTATATCCATTGGCCTGATTTGGCCATGTGATTATTCATTCTGTACATTACAGTACCAGGCGATGTGTATTATGCTGTGTGTGAATTTGTACTGTAATTATAGATCTTACAGCACAAAAATGGCATAAAAAAGGTTGAATTTGTAAATTTTAGTATGATATTATAATAATTTTTGTGGCAATTGGTTGAGGCTGAGCTAGACCATCATCATTTTTCATGAAACCATAAAGTAATTATATTATGTTCCAGGGCCTTTTTTCCTTCTGTAGCAGAGACCGAAATTCAGTGACTTCCCGATTGCAAAAAGGTTCTTTTTTCCCAATTTGGGGAAAGAATTTCCAAAAATACAATGCTATTCTAACTCAGTTGTCTACCAACCTTCTCCAAATTTGGCCATAAGTCACAGGCTTTTAATATAAGTTTTATTCCCAAAATTGGGAAGGGTCTTTTAAAAGCCTTCTATAGTATTTTGGGAAAAAAACCCTGTGTGTTCAGTATGTCAGCAGATGCAAATGTTATGATATTGATAAATAAATATTCTTTAATACGAAAACTTGTAAAATGCCTCTTTCTTCTGCTCTAACTTGCACCTATCAGGTCTGTCAATTTTGGAGAAATAGTTTTTCAACTTGTTGATCTATAATAATTCTATTTAAAAAGCAACATTAGAACCACAGAGTCATTTTGACAGAAACTGTCTTAATTCCCTTTTTATTTTGGTAATTTTAGTCAAATTTGGAATCAGATTTAGTTGCAACATGAAGATTATATAATTATGGCATCTTTTTACAGGCCCATAGGAAGCAGTTACAGAATAGCAGTCTCACAGACTGGAATGGGGGGGGGGGGGGGGCTAATTTTATATGTGAGGGTGGGTGGTTAGTTACATTTGTACCAAAATGGACAGCTTTCTTACAATAAAATTGGTCTCTGGCTTATAAATAACAAAGATCCCCTCCATATTCTTGTAGAGAGACTTTCTTAAATATGTTCTTCCCCTTTCGAAGAAACTGATCAAGAAAATTATCTCAATAATACCTACATGTACACAGTTTTGGATTAGAAATACAGACATAATTGCTATGGTGCATGTTTTGTGCAGTAAATATAAATTAGTTTGATATCCCACAAGGCTGTATCTTAGATTAAAGTTCCTCTCTGTTGGAGTTACTGTGTGTTAATCATCTTATAATTGTATTGATCCTTGATGATTTCTTGAAAATTGAAAGCATGTGAAATGTTATGTTCTATTAGGCCTAAAATAATAAATACCTGGTTTCCATTAACAAAGAGAAAAGTCCGGAGTCAGGCGAAAGTAATAGGGTCACGGTCAGTCAGATGCAGAAACTCCAAAAAAAATTTACGTTACTTATCCTAAACAAGAAAATATTCTTGTTGAAATCATTCTCGTTAGTAATTTTTTTTTGGCGAAATTCCACCAATTTTTACATAATTGTAGATCCTACCTTGAAAAGCACTTTTGTGTTTACTTCGATTTTAGTGAATAATGTTCAATGTCTTGAAATAGAAATCCTTTTTGATACGTAACATACATACAGATACTGAATGCCATTTTGAGACATGAAATTCAGTTTTATAACACAATTAAACCTTGACTGAGTATGGAAATGAAAATATAAGTTCTTCAGCAATCAGCTATGGTGGTCACATGTTCTTTCAGGCCGCTGACAGCTCTATGAAATTGAAGTTGAACCAGATGGCAAGTTTATAAGATCAATTGATAGCTGTATCTTCATATAATTATAGTTTTCCATACTTCGTGAATAGTTCATGAACTTGAAGTATGCAAGAATAGTTCAAAACAAATTCATGTTTTCATGAACTCATTTTGAAGGGATAAACTGCATAAATTATTGAATTTAAATCTACCAAATGATAATTTCAGTCCTGACAGAACTTGACATCCTGGTTTAGAGAAAAACACAATTGTTTGATTTTATTGACTTTCAAAATTTGCAATCAAAGATGGATAATAAAGATTTTTTTAAAGGGATTCCCAAAACTAAAAATTTGGGCTCTTTTGTTTAGAAATACATGTAGTAGGAATCCAGATTGAAGCTTTGACTTTCTATAGAAATTTTGTGAAAATGTTATTGATTATTGCTGTTTTATGGCCACCTCAGTCTTTGGAAACTATAATAACATATTAACAACCATCTTATTTTAATTCTCAAATGTTCAATTTCAAGAGATTTTACCATATTGTTAAAATCTTTATTGCCTTCATTGACTTCCCATTCACTGCACTTAATTTGTTATAGAAATACCATATATTTCCTGGTAGTTGCTCCATTGGTGATACTTTTTGCTATTTTTCTTAATTTGTCAAGTAATTGTTTGAACATCTTCTTTGACACAATTTTAGATGACAATGTAATGTATACTTTGACTTAAATCTTCACTAAATCTCAATGGAATTTACCAGGGGCTGGAGTGCCACCAATACTCAAAATCTAACTAGCCTAAGCTTAATAAAAATGTTTGCTTGAGGACTGCGAGGTCTTTTGTATGTCAACTAGAAATAAATCCTTTCATGATAAACCATTTGTCTCTAATTAAAAAGAACTATTTTTGGTATTGTTCTTATTGAAGTTATTTGAAGACTTCAAGACTTAAGTGCTCTTGAAAATGATAGAATGGTGATTCGATCCTCTTGGAATGAAATTCATGAATTGTTCTTGAACTATTCTTGCATACTTCACAAATTCTTCTTGAACTATTCTGGCATATTTCATGAATTATTCTTGAACTATTCTATCACACTTCATGAATGGTTCTTTAACTATTCTGGCATATTTCATGAATTATTCTTGAACTATTCTTGCATACTTCATTAATTGTTCTTGAACTATTCTTGCATACTTCATTAATTGTTCTTGAACTATTCTTGCATACTTCATGAATAGGTCAAGAAGTATGAATAACTAATTGACTGGGGATGCTCTGTTCTCAATTGCCGTAACTTAATTGTTTTAGAGATGAGTTAAGTTATTCAGTCAACTTATCCATTTGTTGTGATTATTATTACTCTAATATGAGAAGAAATTGACTCAGGACGAGTTGGAATTATAAAAGAACTAGTTAAATTTCTAAGATGTCATTATGACGAACAGGACAAGTGGCCAAAAAAACCATAGAGCCCTGGATGGCATAGTATCTAGGGCTTTCGGCTCTATACAGAAATTGTAATAACTTGAATAAGTCTTGAAAAAAGTTGAAGCATTAAAAGACTGCAAAACATAAATATTTTATTAATAGTTCTAGTACATGCTTCATGCTAATTGGAACAGATTCTCGAAAATTGTTCCACATCTTTTATACAAAACATCCAAAAAAGTAAACTCTATGCTGTGTTGATGGAGGCCATGACGTAGTTTTGGGAGATGAGCCGTCTGTTTCTTTTCAGACGGTTTGTTCATGCGTAATTATAACCTGGAAATCTAAACAGTTTACATTTTGATTGAATGTTGATCAGGTTTAATTATTTACACTTCAGCCTAATGGTATGGAATGGTTGCACGTGTGGATGGTTTCAATCAAGAGCTTATACCTCCTTGATCTGCTGGTATATTCCTATATAAATGCTACTTCCCCTTTATATAAATGCCCCGCCCAAGTCAGCAACCCTTAATCTTTCAAATTATAATTTATATCCAATGCTTCAAAAAACCGACTCATGTTTTTGAAGAAAGGGAAGAGCATTGAATACAGGGTTCTCAATAACAATTTAGCTGCTTAAAAACCTCAGTTTGGGCGGGCTTGAAATCTCAAAGTTTTAAAATATTGCTTGAAAATTTTGCGCCAAATGCTTTAGAACAGTGGTATAAACTTTGGGTACAGCGGGATGCCAGTGTATTTTCAGTTAGCACAAATGTTACAGAATACATAGAATTGACACCGGTCCTACTTGTGGAATTTACATACATAATTCTTTCTCTATGTATCATGAAGATTAAAATTAGAATAAAATACTTACAGCTTCTTTTCATCTGCCTTCTTGCAAAATAGTGCTTCCCGCAATACCCATTTGTGACACCAAAAGTCACGTGGCTTATCCACACTGCTTAAAAATAAACAACATTAAGTTGCTTCAAAGTAACATGTTTGTAATTCAGTTTTCTGTTTATTCAGGGGAGCAGGTAATGGGCCCTATGTTCATTTGAGATTCATTTAAATGTTATTTGTTTTCAAAATTGCAGAAGAATTCAATTGTCTGAATACATGCTGGCATGCATTATGCCTTTTTGTTTACATTTATAAAAAATTGAAATGCAATTATTGATCTTCATTTGGTTACAACTTTTAATTGAATCTTATACTACTATTATAGTACGCAACATTTTCTGATTAATTTAGGTTATTGATTTTGAAGGGAGTGATTGTATTCATTCCCAATAATATTCTGTTGTTTACGTGAAAAATCTTTACTGAGTGATATGTTCTTACGACAGGACAGGGTTTAGGGTTATTTCTTAGTAAAATTAAGATAAACAGAGCTGGATTTCTGTGGGAATCCCCTCGTGGGGCCTAAATACTGCAGGAGCATAGCTTGAAAACATTAATTGCAATAAATGTAGAAAATCATCATTTTGAACTATCTCCAGGTGTTGGATTAAAACCTTCTGAAAACAAAGTAAGAACCTGATCGGTTGTTTAAGGAGTTTTGACCAATCACAATGCTGCATTCTTTAAGGTATCTGAATAATAAGTTGTATGGCTTAAGTTATAGATAGCCCCTAGTTTCTTGTGGATCTGATGAAGGCTTACATGTAACTGTTCAAATATGCTCAAGACAATGCCTAAATCTGCTTTTAATACAAGTTTTATGTATGAATTTCGTACCACCTTCATATAAATAAATATTAAAATGTTTAGTTTTACAATATATCATTGTTACATTCTATCTCATAGTATTTTTAAATACAGGAAGTGTAGCGCTGTTAATTCATGTGTTAAAGGAGATGATTATCTCATTTAGCTGTGGTTTAAAACTTTTCTGTGGAACAATGAATTTCAATTGTTGCCAGATTGTACATGTATTGTACTGAGGTCAGCTCTTGAATGAGGAAATTTTTTGATGTTTACAATTTTGAGAAGGCTCAGAACTTACAAGTATATGATGTGACTTCATTCTTGAAATGTATTACATTCTTTTGAAAAGTAAACCAGAATGTGTTACTATAAGCAATAATGATATACAATGTAGTTATGTTGACTTTCTTTCCCTGTTTGGCTAAATGAATCTAACCAGCGACCCAGGATTCTGTACCAGTACTAACTCTTAACTTCTTCATTTGAGTCACTGAAACTGCCATGGAGGTACCAATAGAAATATATCTAGCTCTGGTTATGACTGTCTTCACCGAAAACTTTTTTAAGCACTAGACATTCGGCCCAGTGAAAATGCAAACTTTACTGGACCGAATTAATTTTTAGTGGACCAGACAGAGAACATACAAAATTTCATATAAGCTAGCTAAAAACTTTATTCGAGAGTGATTAAAATATTTCATTTTTTGTTCTGAAATGTGGTAAAATTATCACTGAAAAACTTACTGGATCGTTGGACCACAGACCTTTTAGAATTTGCTGGACTGATGGCCATTTCGGTGGACTTGATCCAAGGTCTGGGGCTGAATTCGAAGACTGCTATGATGTTTTCAAACAAATCATCACAGTGCCTTGGGTTTGAATTAATGAACCTGAAGCGCTCCCCATGAAGCTAATTGGCCACAGGTCAGAAGACCATGTCCGCTTAAATCACTGCTGGACTGGTAAAAATTGACAGATCGCTAGACAAGAATGGTCAGGTGAATTTTAAATTGATAAGTTGTCTAAAATGCATAATGATGTATTGGTACCCAAAACTAATGTGTTTACTAGTAAATGATAAAGTTTCCATTATCATACCACCATAATACAAAACATTTATAATTATGTAAAAAGACAATCTTTGATAGATGTTGTGGAAACAAAATCTGATCACTAAGACAGATTAACATTCTGTCCAGTAAAAGTTCATTGAGTCTGGTAAAATTTATGCCTTTATACATGACCATATGTCCAGTATTTGAAAAACTTATTTGTCAAGACCAATTGACCTGGTAAATGTAATTAATCAGTCACGATATTCTCATCTTCAGATTCATTGTAAAATAAGCTGGGTGCTGACGCTATAGACATCTAAAGTTGAGGGTAAAAAACGTACCAAATTTAAAAAAATTTCTTAATAATTCTATGGTAAATTTGACCCTTTGGTACAAATTAACAAGTGTCAGAAGCTTTGCTAATTTCTAAAGTCAAAATGCCATTCTAACAGTCAAATGAAAGCCCTGTTGTGCATTGTATTCATCTGTGTTACAGTATTTAAAGCACCTATGTTAGACATTATTTGAGATGATTGTGGTTTCCATTTTCCATTATTACAATTACTTCCTCACTATTTGTTATTTGATCCAGTTATACGGTACATAATACCTCTTGCATTCAACCAATAAATTGTCTTCCACACATGCTATTTAAAAGATCCCCTTACTGTTACGTAGTATTATATAGCTATTAGAAATATTGGTTCTTATAGATATGGGTACATTTGTATTTTAATAATATCATAATGAATTGCTTTTGTTTGTTTGTATGTTGCAGATCTTCACAAAAACGCTAAACATAAATTAATGGCCATGGTTACAAATGATATGTTAAGCTAGACGTGATATATAAGATATCTTTGAAGCGTTTTTAGGGATTGATTTTTTTCCACGTTTTGGGAAAAGTAGCAGTACCGACTGAATTGGGATCCAAACAGAATGTCAATGTGTAACATCAGTGTTTTTTTTCATTATTTTGTGAACATAGTCCATGACATTGGAATTGGGAATTTTATCAACGTTTAATTGAAATTGAATGTGTCCATTGTAATTCATTTTGTATAAGAAATTAACAAAGTGCCTAATTATTATAAGACTATGAGTGAACTCAGATGGCAATGTATGGTGGTACTGAGACTGAACTGGTTAATCAGGTACTTAGGATTTATTTGACTTGTTCCAAAAGGCAGGTATGAATTTTAAACCTTGCCATTGGTCAGTTTGAAGACCTCAATCTAAAATGGCCAATCAAATCCAGAGTTTATTAGACTGGTCTACAAACGGATATATTCATATTCTTGAAACCATTTTATAGCATTTATGAAATCAGAACGAGCTATTATACTGAAGTATAATGCTTTAACAAAGTATTAATGCTTGATCTGCCATGTTACATAATGGAGTGTACAATAAAAAATGATATTAACCCACACATTTATTCTGCAAGCATATAATACAAATCAGCTATTATTCCAGAACATTTAATGACTTATTTTAAGTACACATATTCAATGAAATCCTGTGAGTAGTGACTACTTTATTGCAAAATATTAGATTTCTACATTTGCATTGTAAACTATAAATTTTATGAGCTTCCTTGCTGGAAACAATTATCTCTATTGAAGATACAAGTTTACTATTAAGATATTCAATGTTGTTGTTGAATTGTTTTAAATGTGTGTATTTGTTAAATAGATAATTATGTATAGTACAACCTCTCCAGAGCGACCCTCTCTTGAGCATTAATCTCCCTGTAACAACAGCATGATTTTTTCCCACTGCACAATTTAGCTGTAAAATTTTAACCTCACTAGTGCAACAACCTCTCAACAATGGCATAATTTTGCATATCCCAAAGGGTATTGCTTTGGAGAGGTTGCACTGTGTGTGAAGTGCCTTGAGTAAGAACATATTCTCTTGTGTTCAGGACTAAAAATGGGGCGGGTATTTGGAGAGGGGCTTTTAATAGGAACTTTACAGTATTTATAAAAATATGAGCCATTAATATTTGTCTGGTTAAGTGAAAATTTGTCAGTGCTCTGGTTCTATGATAAATCCTATTGTCACAGCTGACCTTTACATTTTACCATAATACAAATTAAGTGCAATTGAATTGTGGAAATAAATGTGTAACATGGAATATGCTGCCTCGCAATAATGCACCAGCAATAAAATCTATTCAATATTTTACAAGAATTCCAGAGAGAACTGATGACAAGGCAGTGATATGTTACACTGGGTGTAAAGATTGCTTTTTTGTAATGAATTGTGATGTTTATATGTAACTACCTGATAGTTGTGGAATGCGTGCATCGAAATGTACATCATTCTTCATGTGTCTGTACTCGAGTAGAAGCCTATACTTAAAGTGATAAAGATCTGTGATTATGTTATGTGCAGTGTTCAACTTGCATAAAGAATGTAAGGCCAATAAAATTATTTTTGTTTTTGCTCAGGATGGGGTAAAAAACTAGGTTTTAAACAAAGTTTTAAAGAGTGAACAGTGATTGTCATGTGAGCGATATAGGGCCATCTTGGCCCTCTTGTTTTTTTCCATTTATTGATAGTGTGATGCCCCTTTAAAGATTTGTGAGGGACCCCCTCACTAAAAAGTAGTTCCCTTCAGTTCAGTCTGTCAGCCATGGGATTTAGTTGTTTGTGTTGATCTTGCAAGATGATTTGGAGCCATAATTAATTGATCAGCCCTGGTCAGGTTTTGCCTGACCATCAAAAACCACGGTTTGTCTTTTTGTGACCATTATTGAAAATGGCTATAATTCTTTGATCACAGTTGACGATGGTCGGATAGTGGCAAACGATCATATTCTTTGACCATGGTCGGCTATGCTCCTGATCTTGCTCCATCACAGTTTTTGATAGCCGAACATGATATGTGATGGTCAACCTTCAAATACTACATGATGACCATGGCGGACCATGGCCATCATTTCGCCTGGATGCTATTCAGGCTTCTGTGGAAGTTATAACATTCTCAAAATAGTGTTTTTAGGTATATTTTCAGTTGACCACTTACAGTTTGGACTAGTGCTTGAAAAAAATTGGTTCACTTATGAATTTATTTGCTAGTAATGCGATGAATTCAGTTAGTATAAAGAGAATGTTTGAGTATTCTTTTTTCTTTGTTACAGCACAAAGAATCAATTGATTTATTGATGCACGAATGATTTGTGCCAGTTAACGATTATAATATATCCAGTCAAATGTCAGCTATATAGCTATAAGTCAGACTCATTAAATTACAAGATGTTATTATGTCGTTAGCTCTTATTCTACTGGAATTATTACTTCAATTCATAGACATAATACTACATTTGTAGTCGCATACCTTTGAACAATGAACCACGGAAGTCAGGAGAGAAGAAATCTGGCCATATAATGCACACTGTAGAAACTTCAGTTCTAAGTGAATTTTATCGGTTACATGAATTGTACGCTAAAGAGTAGCCTTTGTTCACATGGTGGTCCTTTTTAATGATTGTCAATAGTACGAGTATCTAAGGTGCTCATTTGACCTAAGGTCTTTGGTTTTGATGCACTAAAATTGCTGAAGGCTTTCTTCTGAATCGGCAAGAATGTGCCACATGTTTCAACAGTGTCCTAATCTCTGGATACATGCTTCTTCTGACATTAAATGCAATAAGTAAATCAAAGTACTGAAAGTACTCATGGTACCTGAACTTAAAAGACTTGCACTGTAACATGGAACGGGAACCAGTTTAGCATTTGCATGGCAGGTGTGGAAAATGTAGTTCTTGGTCTGCATCAAAATTCTTGTGCACACAGTGAGTGATGGCTATGGAAAGCTATTGTTCAGCTTCTGAAAAAACACACCATGTTTCTACTAACATCCCTCTGAAGTATCATGTCATTAGGTCAGTCAAGTTTTTTTTTTCAAATATGTTTTATACGTTCATAGATCAGAAAATATTGGTAAAGTAAGAATACTGTCAGTCATGTCAGTTGAAACCAGAAACTTTTATTTTACACCTTTGAAGTGATACTTAGCTATAAAGATAGTGGTAAGCTAGTTCAGAAGATGCATTTTATGTGTCAGTTAATTTGTAGGAGCAGGTATGTTTATGATTTATGTTGACTGCATCTAGTCTGTAGATAAAGAAAGCATTATTTAGACATTTCATAATTAAGTACAAAGTAAACAAGATCTAAGAGTTACTGCCCTTGATGGAGAAAAGATCATTTAAGAACAAGCCTTATTAGGCAATCATTACATAATTTTTACTATTCTTTGGAAAATAGTTACCTCCCTTGAGAGAGGAGAAGTTGTGGTTAAACCTGCTATTTTTGTTTTTAAGCTGTTAACACAAGAGTTATTGCCCCTTGCAAATATGCATTTAAATATAGAATCCACATTCTGCTGGCTACAATTAAAAGCAAATTCAATTTCATCCTACAGTGTATTTATATGCTGAAGGGACAACAGAAGATTGATTATCTTCGACCTTATTTGTAAGATATCAGTTAGTGCGTATTGCCTACTAAATTCATGCAGAGAAAATTTAATATGATATGTTCCATAATCTTGTTTTTTATTCATTTTATTTCTCAGGAAATTAAGTGAAATCAATGATGAACTTCAGTAGTAATTGCTTAGATAGATAAAAGATGAACTGTTGTAAAGGAAATTTGATGCTCTGTAAAATGGAAGGAGGGAACAGTAAAATGCATTGATGTTAGACTTATTGTGTTACATAAATGTATAATATTGTAACAAAAAATATTACGCCATTACAAGGGTTTTTATTGTAGGAAGAGGTGAAGATGATGGCCAATGGTAAAAGGCGAAAATAATAACATGAAAGAGGCAAATTTGGAGAATATTTATTATGCAAATAGGGATAATAGGCTAACAGCTGCTAAGAAATTGTCTTGTGGAAAATATGTAGCTCATTTTCTGAGGGGAAGACGCCAACACTGACTATCATTGTCACTTTCTTAATAAAATAATACCCTGGATTACTGGTGGTAAGTTTTCTTCTCTGGAAATCTTAACCATTTTCTCTTGTCAGAGTTGAAATTAATTCTACTTTACGTAAAAGTTAATAATGTTAACTGCAGGATTTACTGAAAACTTGCATAAATTTGTGTCAGTCTGTCTAAAAATAGTAACTGTGAACATCAACTTCCCATGTTATTGTCTTGTCTCGTCTTGCTGTACCTTCTTCCGATATTTGTTAATTTCACATATAAGACTATGTGTTTCCATAAATAGATTCCTTGTCAAGACCATAGCTAGAAGTCTCCTGTAAAATTGTTTAATTGTTTGACATTTTGATTAATTTATTCTGCCGACATTAATGGCTTTTTTGGGCAATTCTATTTAACCAAGGTTTTGTTTGAAATGGTGAAAGTCTGAAATTTCTGATGTTTACAAAACTGGATTATTTTTGCTGTGCATACCAATACAGTGAGCTAGTTGAAATGGTCACATTAATGGCAGACTGATGTATACAAGTCAGGTGCAACTTATGTATTTCTCAGAATCATAATTTTGTCATCCTATGATTGAGGCATTTAGAACTACATGTATTGGCACATATATTCGCAATGACAGTCACATAACAACTCAAAAATAATTTTGTTTTGTGGATCAGTATTATTTTGGCTGTTCCAGTAATGTTTTTTAAAGTTTGTCATTCTCTATTCTCACTGTGTGGTAGCACTGTACGCAAAAAATCAACGGTGTTTACAAGATGGCGGACGGATAAATGTTGTGAGGTAGGTGTCGTTTGTTTTTGGTTCAAACTTTTTAAATACGACGTTCTCTACACAATAGTATACATCAAATGAAAGAACTTTAAAACGGCAATCGGCGGCTAATATTCATTTTTTTATCAAACCACGCCGTTTTCACAAAATCAGTGTCTGAACATCTCGTGTTGAGTTTTTTGAAAAACAAAGCGAGGAAACTGAACAAAACCGACGATTATTCCGTTAAAATGAATGAATCGACAAAAATACTTGTCCACGTGTATGGAGAATGTAAAGCTCCTCACGTATATCCATTATTTCCTCTTTAAAATTCCTTGTAGTAGATGTTTTAAAGCTTTTAAATTTTACATACTGTACGCCACGGTGCTAAGTGTAAACATTGTACTGTATGCAACGGAGAAAACAATTTCTGTACGCAACGGAGCAACAATTTTAGTCAAAAATCTGTACGCAACGGAGCAGTCAGTGAATAGCTTGTTTCTGTGTGTTTAAAAACATGTCTTCTATACATTGTTATAGAAGAATGCACGCATAAACATCAATAACGATACCAGTTTTGGCTCAGTATTATCTATAATAATTGACATTTTTTCATGAATTTACTAAGTGAATGGCTTTTTGTGGATTACGATTTCAGAATTAGTTGTCCATAACAATTCGGCTAAATTTATATTTGTAATTAGGTTAAATAAGTCATCTTCGCTGGTCGAGCAGTCTACTAGCAATGACTTTAAACGGATGTCGGATGGTGACAGGTAGGTTCGAATCTCAGGTGCTGCGTGTATTTTTCTAAATTAAAATGATATTTTAAAGATATGGAACAAAGACAAGATATTAGCATAGGTTTTCCGCTGAATACTGTTTATATTTTTCATTAGTTATTTTCATATAGATTCTGAAATTTGATAAAATCTAACGTAAGAAAAAAAACTAACTTATGAAGATATTTTTTTTATGGAAAGTGAAACACATATAATGCGAGTTTATACTGAAACATCAAATGTTATATACTCACTGAAGACCTAACGAGGTCTACGATATTCACTGTAAAAAAGGAATGTTTATTTGCCCCTTGACATCAGAAACGTCAATTGACCAAATGACATCAAAATCATGAAAATTGCTTATCCGCTCATTGTAATTATCATAGTTTAATCAATTCACTTTTTTAGCATGTAAGAATGAAAACAATATCTCATTTTGTCCAGCATTGTAGTAACATAATGCACGTTTTATCGTTCGAAAGTTTGTAATTACTCACTCAGGCTTGCCTGCGTTAGTAATCATATTTCTGCGCTTTTGAACCCGAAGCGTGCATTCTTCTTTAACAATTTATTCATTGACTGCTCCGTTGCGTACAGATTTTTGACTAAAATTGTTGCTCCGTTGCATACAGAAATTGTTTTCTCCGTTGCGTACAGTACAATGTTTACACTTAGCACCGTGGCGTACAGTATGTAAAATTTAAAAGCTTTAAAACATCTACTACAAGGGATTTTGATGAGGAAATAATGGATATACGTGAGGAGCTTTACATTCTCCATACACGTGGACAAGTATTTTTGTCGATTCATTCATTTTAACGGAATAATCGTCGGTTTTGTTCAGTTTCCTCGCTTCGTTTTTCAAAAAACTCAACACGAGATGTTCAGACACTGATTTTGTAAAAACGGCGTGGTTTGATAAAAAACAATTATTAGCCGCCGATTGCCGTTTTAAAGTTCTTTCATTTGATGTATACTATTGTGTAGAGGACGTCGTATTTAAAAAGTTTGAACCAAAAACAAACGACACCTACCTCACAACATTTATCCGTCCGCCATCTTGTAAACACCGTTGATTTTTTGCGTACAGTGCTACCACACAGTGATTCTAGTAATAGTTCTTTGTGTGTTTGACATACACTGCAGTTTTTAAAGATGGTGCTGATTTATTATGAGTTACAATAGTCTTCTTTATGCCCGGGACATATATAGTAACACCTGCAGCAGTTAGGCAGTTAGCATCTATCATAGTAGTCTGCTGTCTAAATTAACAGTCCCAATCAATCTTCACCAAACTTGGTCAGAGTGATTTAATGGACTTAAACCTTGCCTGTGATATACTGTGGTTTCGTGTATTTTCGTTGGGCTCAATTTTTCATGTTTTTGGCTAAAATTTGCTACTGTGTATTTCATTGGGATGTAAATTTGTGCATTTTGATTTTTTTTTAAATAGAAATTTCGCCTATTATAAATTGTTTTCTGTCATTTCTTTCAGTAAATAACTTGCTAGTGAAGACACAGTTAGAAAATGCAGTTCATATAATTAATCTTAATTGCGTCTTAAGTTGTATGCTACAATTTGTAACTGCATGATACACATTAATAATATTATATTTAGATATACCTGTCAAATTTGATGCTTGACATTTTACGAAATTGTCTGAGATGCATTAATGGAGCAAAATTTTAAGCAGCCATTTGTGTTCACACCTTTCTTAGGTATGTATATCTGTCTATATGATTTGTTTTTACTGTATTTGGTCCACATATTTTTCCCACTACAGGTAATGTTTGCTCAAACACTAATAGATTGACAGCGCTTCTTTTACCCTGTTCCAGAAAGGACCGGAAGTTGTATTTAAAATAGCATAATTTCGGATATTGCCAATTTTCGGATAGTTGACAGGTATATGTATCAGCATTTTTATATGTGAGGATTTGAATTTGTGGATAAGCCTTCCCCTGGAATCCACAAATAAATCCCAATTGAAAATGAGGGAAACTTCAAAATCGTCTCTTTACACTCAAATTTGGTTCAGCACAAAAATTATGATGAAGATCTTGTCTGCTCTTTAAGTTCCCATCCAATAGTTATGTTCTCAGATTTTTTTTGATGCCTGTATTTTGTGACAGTTAGGCACTCTTGTTAGAATAAGAATTTTTATCGTACAGTAATTGTAATAATAGATAAATAATCAAGGTTTTATGTGCTGTGTTTATTTTTACTACAAATACTTGTGTTCTCGGACATGTAGTATAATATCTGTAGCATTAGTCATACAATAGAAACATGCTGTAACAAGTTTAAAATTAGCTTTGAATCAAATATCAACAAAATTAATATTCCCAAATAACTCGGAACAATCGAACGGTTTTTATGGTTTATATGATTTTCTGATTTTAGTAGTTACGTTCCTTTTGGCCCATTCTTTGCTAATTTATAAAGTCACTTCGTAGATTTAGATCTCAATGATTGATCTTTTTGGAGGAAGAGGGGATGGGGGCGCTGACATTTTCGGTGAAAAACATTTTATGAAAAGTTATCCTTCTGTAAAATTAGCAAACGCGAGAATTATTAACAGGGTGGAGAATGGCATATGGTGGCATTTTGATTTTATTTGCATTGGCTGTAAAAACATGATAAATTTCTTGCTGGATCTGTTGTTGTTAAATGTTGTTAAATGTTAATGATCGTGTAAGGGTAATATATGATTCATCCAAGGAAATGTCAACATTTTATGATGTTAATAATTTTGAAAGTGTGTAATAATTGGATAATTTCTAGGGATGTGATCGAAGAACAGAAGGCTCGTTAGTTCTGATCAAAATTGGGCTTTACCTATTTTAATAGTAAAAAAATGGTTTGTAACAGTACATACAGGTATGTTATGTTAAACTTCATTAAGAGATTAAGAGGTTGTTGTTCTAGAGAGGTTGAATTAATTTATAAATCATACAGTGGGAAAAAATCATGCTGTTGTTGAAGGAAGGTTGTTGCTCAAGAGAGGGCCACTCTGGAGAGGTTGTACTGTAGTACAGATTACAACTTAAAGCTGTTGTATTGAGTGAAAGAAGTTTTTCCCTTAAAGGTGAAAAAACGCTATTACAGTTCTTGAAAGAAAACTACGCTGTTTTCACAGTGATCTAATCAATAAATACAAAACTTATTAAAAATATTGTATTACAGAATGTGCATCACATAAATTGTTATTTTTCAAGATGTTGCGCAATGTTTTATATGACAACTGTTTTTGTATACAATTTCATTAACACTGTGTAGAATAGATAGTATTCAGAAAAGTATGACTTTATATAAAAATTATCCACGTATAATACAATAATATATTTTAACTGAAAATTGATTTAAAACATGCTCACTTCAGTTAAATATTTAACAGTTGAGGAAGGCCGAGGCATACACCTGGGTATAACCACCGACCTTCAGAAAGCTGGCTCGACAGTTTCCTCAAATGTGAAATTTGGTCCCAGGTTGGATTAAAACTCACAGCATTTAGGGGTTTCAATAATAATTACAAGACAGAGATGATAATTAACCACTCAACAATGCAGGCCCCTCGGCCTATTTCATAATATAATAGAACTATTAGTGTCAGTGGAAGATTAGGCCAACAAAATGCCTCCTGGATGCACACATGTCTTATTGGTTTGATTTTTTTTAATTGTTTCATATTAAAGCAGAAAACAGGTGTGGATGAAATGATCAAATGTCTTTCTATTAATTTGGTTGGCCTTAATATGAAAAAAAAATCGTGTAGCTATTGGATCTCTGTAATAATTGTGTATCAATTTATAATTGACTCTTTCCATTTACATTTGTTCAGTGTTTCATTTTGTTTACTTTCCATTACAAAGAACGTTCAGTTGATATTTATTTAGAGAATTAGTCTGAAGCCTGTTCATTGTATTGGAATTTGCTTTCAGTGCAAATTTGTTATCAAACCAGTCTCTTCTTGTTCTGTATTATAGTGAGGTTTCTTCCGAAAAAGTCTGCGGTTTGTTTATTTTGAAGTCTCGTGTTGATTTTGTAGTATTGGAAATTAATCAATAGTGCCTGCAGAAAATGAAATCGTAGAAATTGCAAAGTATCGAGATTAAACATTGCTTTTCCGCTGTAAAACTAGAATGTGATTTAATATACTGTCTACGAGAAATAAATTCTGATGAAATCGCAATGCTTGTGATTTTAAGGAGATGAATTTCATTTTATTGTCTTGATATAAGGGCATTAGTAAATTATAAATTGTTAAATTGAATTTAGTGATTAACTGAAATACGGGACTTTCGCCTTATGAAGAATTCTGAAATATTTGAATTATCAGTTTTGAAAGGATTTCGAGTATAGGTGTTAAGGTAGAGTATTATCATTATTTTTTTAAGATTTAGAATATACCAAAGCGTTACCGGTGATTTTGAAAACGAAGGAACAATTTTTTATGGTTTCGTGTCATCTCTAATAGTTTTTCTGTGGATTGTTGAGAATCTGATGTATTGTTCACTTTTGTTCTTTGGGGTTCATGGTAATTATAAGTGGTTAACATTGATTTATTGATGTAATTAAAACATTGAGCAAAGTGGTAGCCGAAGGGAACTCCTGACCTGACCTCAGTTGATGGGTCAGATCAAGACTAATTAGTGAAGTTTTCAAAGTGCATTGTTGTAATATCCACTCTGTTTGTCACCTTTTCTAAATCGTCTTATACCTTGGTTGGTGGCTGCTGTGGTAGACTGAAGAAAGGTAAGGTTTAAATAAGATGTTGTATTCTGTCAACATTGGGGATCTGATATGTTACATATGTATTGTGATATTTGATGAATTTCAGAGATTTGTTTGGATTTAAATTTTCTTATTCCAGTAGTAGGCTGCAGGTAGTTTAATTATATTTTCCCCCTTATTTTAAGATTTTATGTTAAAAAATGTAAATTATTGCAGGGCATGTTGGAACTGGGGGGGGGGGGATAATTGATAATTTCAGATTATCAAATAAATTGAGTTTCCAGATTTAGAATAATATTACAAATATAGAACCCTGCTAGGGCAAATACGTTTAGACTTAAACATTTAATATAATTGATTTTTATCAAATTTACAACAATATCATTGTTTTTACGGTTGCACGAGAAATGCAAATGTTTTGCGCATTATTAATTTTCTGGTTTTAGAAAAAAAATTGCACATTCAAACAAAACAAATTTCTTAAAACGCCTATCTCGACTTCAATTGAAAGATTTTACAATGGTCTGCATTGAATTTCTCTGTGAGATGATTTATGAGTGAACAAACAAATACTAATTTATGAGAGAACTTGGAAGAAGTGAAGAACTGGATGTTATGACAGTGTAACATGTGTTCGTAGCCACCTCCAACATAGTCACTCCGAAAAAAAAACAATAGATAATTTTGGATCAAATTGCCTCTGTATAAAGACCACCTGTCAATAAAGGCCACAGTGTATTTTTCCAATGGTGGCCTATGTTCTCAGGTTGGACTTTAATTAGGTTCCCAGAACATGTCAGTCTTTATTTCATTGTGATGTATTTAATGAAACAATATTGGATCCTCAGGTATTCGTGATAATCTTGTTCTAGTACTATATTTAAAAGGTTTTACTGTATATTCATAATCTGTGCAGATTGTTTCTATAGATCAGAAAAAGGATTCTTATAAATCAGAACATTCTGCCTTCCTTAAATTCATACCTTCCCCCAATCCAAATCCCTTCCAACATGTAGGAATTGATACCTTGCCCAAATCCCTTCCAACATATAGGACCATACCTTGCCCAAATTCAAATCCCCTTCAACATAATAAAAATTATAGGACTTGATACCTTGCCCAAATCCCTTCCAACATTATACCCAAATCCCTTCCAACATATAGGACCATACCTTGCCCAAATTCAAATCCCCTTCAACATAATAAAAATTATAGGACTTGATACCTTGCCCAAATCCCTTCCAACATTATACCCAAATCCCTTCCAACATATAGGACCATACCTTGTCCAAATTCAAATCCCCTTCACCATATAGGACTTGATACCTTGCCCAAATTCAAATGCATTCCAATATGATAGGACCATACCTTGCCCAAATTCAAATCCCCTTCAACATATAGGACTTGATACCTTCCCCAAATCCCTTCCAACATAAAGGATCATACCTTGCCCCAAATCCCTTCCAATATATGATAGGACCATACCTTGCCCAAATCCAAATCCCTTCCAACACATAAGACCTGATACCTTCCCCCCTAATTCTAGTCCTTCTAACACATCAGACTTGATACCTTCGTAGCTTGGAATAGATATGTCAAAAGATTATATGGATATACTGTGGAATCATTCATTTTCATTGGGGGATTTAATCTTCGTGGGTTTCGCGGGTCGGCTCATCCACAAAATCAAATCCCCACAAATTTAAGTGCAGAGGTAAATTTATGTCCCCACGAAATAGCCATTTTAGTAAAACCACAAAAATTGAGCCCAACGAAAATAAATGAAAATACAGTAATATCTTATGTGCATTTTGGATAATCCTCAGAATCTAAGTTCTTAAGATTGAGCAATTAAAGGTTTAAATGAAGTTGCAACTAAATCCTAGCTGATCGCTTGTCGTCCAAATTGGAATACTACTTGCTGGTTGCTCGGATATTATCTCTGTCTTGATTTATTTTTCATACAATCGAAATGCATCGTCCTGTTCAAATAGTAGTTAAACGATTAATAACAAACTCGCCTGATTTTAATTTCTTGCTTAATTTAGTGAATATTTGGAGAGGGATGTAAAAAGATCTCGCATGAAAATAAGTAAAATAATCTCCATTGTGTGTCTGTCATCTAAGAAATTCATTGATTTTGATGAATAAAACATTTGTTGCACGTTAAATGATTAAATATGACCCGGTACAAATAAACTAGGTTTTGTTATCAAAATGTCTTGAATTTCAATCGGGTACAAATAACATAATAATCACTTTTCCATATGGGTTAACTTCTTGTTATGGTGGGACAAAGAGTTACTGCCCTTTACTATCCAGGGATTTTGAAACTACCTTGTCTGTGACAAGCTTTTTCATTTCTTCCTCCAAATCCTATTTTTTTATACCAATCTTATCATTCAGATGACATTTTCATTCTTTAATTAATAATTCACACGTTAGCTGAGAGATTTTAATTATATTTCTGTTCGTAATTGTCTTTAAGCTTGGTTCAATTTGTCCCTTTAACCTTGAATTGTTCTCTGGAATGCTTATTGTTATTATCAACTACTTCAAGTGAATGATATAACTTAGTGTTTTACATCATGTTTTATTTATGTTATGTCTTCCATCTAATGGGATTGTTGAACTTACAGGTTCAAGATTTGCATGATATTTCTGTTATTTGTTCTGGATTTATTGGATTTTATTCATTTAGATCATTTTGTAATATCAGCTAATGTTGTGGCGCTATTCTTAATAAGATGCAATAAATAAAATCTGCCATTTTTACTCCACGTCTTAAGAAATCCATTGAAATTGCAGCATCAGACTTCAGTCTAAAAGTATATGAGCTTAAATTGTACTGAGCTTTATTCATTAGGTACATCATGATTTGATCTCTGTTTTTGGAAGCTGAGTGATAGTTCATCTATAATCCATAGCCACCGTCACTCGCTCTTTGATGCAGACCAAAGTACTATACTTTTACTACATCTACCATGTATATGTTAATCAAACTGGTTCCCGTTTAATATTGCAGAGCAATTCTAAATAAGTTCAGCTTCCATGAGTACTTTCAGTACTTTGAATATGGTCTCTGATGAAATCAGCATTGCTTTAGCCTCAGCAACTTGCATTTCGAGGGTTCAACGCAACAGTGTCGTAACTCATATTGAAATAAGAACAAGTTACGACAGTGTTGCGCTGAGCCCTCGATTTACAAAAATTACTCGACCAGTAACAGACAATAATCGCTATAATCACATTATAATTATGTGTTAAATAAAATTGATATATTTCCTTATTGGATTACATTAAATTTTGTACTTTGATGAAGTTTGTAGAAGGTGGGTCAAAGGATGTTTTTTATGGCCACCACATTGTAACAATGCATCAGATTAATGATTATGTAAGGTTACCTGAATGACAGATTCCTATAGTTGGTAAGGTCGCAGGATCTGTGGTCAGGAGGATTGGAACAAGATTTATGCCAATTTCACTGAGGCATTGCATTAAACCCATTTGTATCTGACCTCATTAAAACATGTAGACTGTTGACAGTCTTCGAGTTAGTGGGTCGCCCCCTGCCCAAAATGATTTTTTCCTTCTTTAAGTCTTTTGGAGGGCAACCTAGTTTTAGAGAATTTCCTTCAAATAGTATATAGTCGGGCAACCTGTCACAAAAAAAATAATTCAAAGACTGTGTTAACTGAGAAATGTGGCGGAATAGGTCTGTACTGATTGATATCCATGGCACTGTGAAGAGGTAAACAAACTGTTACATCCATGACTGCTGTTGATTGAAGAAATATTTGTAAATAAGACCAATGCTAACAAACAAAGAACTTTGCTTCCAGCCATAGTCTCCATTATAAGACCTCTGTGTGATCCACATGAACAAAATAATCAAATTTCCAAAAATAACAAAATTTAGATTATTTTATAATCAATGAAACTGTTTTTAATAAAAATATTTTGCCCTGTATGTTTGTTATTGTTACTGGATTAGATTTATCACCATGTTGATTTCAGTTTGATTAATCCAATAATTTTCTTTAAAAAAGTCAGTCCAGCATGTAATAATGTTTGTGTTTGCAGGGATAGCCCTGAGATAAGTCTAACCAGGATTTAATCATGGACAGTAGTTTGTTGAGGCCAGGAAAAAGTGTTGTTTTACTGGTTAACCGACCCTCCCTATTGTTCGTTCCGACTCTAAAATTTCTTACAGAAAAAATGCGAAAATACGATTTTGTTTAGAACTAAATGAAATCTAAACAGGAAAAAGTGTTGTTTTACTGGTTAACCGACCCCCCTATTGTTCGTTCCGGCTCTAAAATTTCTTACAGAAAAAATGCGAAAATACTTTGGTACAATTTTGTTTAGAACTATAAATGACATCTGAATAAAGACCATATTTTGTCTTTCCCAAAGGTGGCCTTTGTTCAAAGGGTTTAACCGTATACTGAATCTATGCTTGCTTTCTATTTGTTGTTACAAAGAATGTAACTTACTATGTTGTTTCTGTTGAGTTAATTAATTTTACGCAACTGTGTATGTTGCTTTTGTTGTTTTTGTACCACAACAGCTGTGACAGTCACCATAAGTCTTTTTGTTAGTTACTTCATTAATAAATGAATGCTGCACAGTTGGTATTATTCAATCACTAATTGAAAAGCAATGTACACAAGAATTGATTTATTTGTGATGTTGTTGATTAATCATGGAATTAAACTGATCCTTCAGTAAAATTTTGCAAATAATCATTAAATTTAAAGTCTGGAATATCATTGGATATGACCTGTTGCTGACTTTTTGTATGTCATTGCATGTCTTCTTGAACAACAGAAAACCCTGTTGGAATACGGCATACAACATCCCACCAAACATAATTCAGGAGGTCAATGTGTTTCTGGGATTTAAACCTTTGAATGAGGTTGTCAAAAATTGTAAAATTCTTGAATTATATTTAAAGTTAAGAAAAAAGTTTTGTGCTAGTCTAGGATGTAATTGTTTGCTTGTTCAGAACATTCGATAAATGTAGTTTGACAGGTTGCTGAAAGTGATTGCTTGATTTGCTTTACTGTGCAAAGATGTCTTGATTAGCTTTAAATAGTATAGATGTCTTGATTTGCTTCACAAAATACTAGTATAGATGTCTTGATTTCTTTACATAGCAAAGATGTCTTGATTTGCTTTACCAAGTAAAAATGTCTTGAATTGCTGTACAATGCAAAGATGTCTTGATTTGCTTTACCAAGTAAAAATGTCTTGAATTGCTGTACAATGCAAAGATGTCTTGATTTGCTTTATAAAGCAAAGATGTATTGAATTGCTGTACAATGCAAAGATGTCTTGATTTGCTTTATAAAGCAAAGATGTATTGACTTACTTTACAAAGCAGTGTATACTCATACTTGCTTCATAAAGCAAAGAAGTGTTGCTTTCAAACGAATCTTATTAATAATTTCTTTCTTTCTGAAAAATTTAATGTAAGTTTGTTTTACATTTCAGGAGATATTCAGTGAATGAATGTGACTGTCTTTTAATTTACCCATGGTTCCGAATTCAAGATGGCTGCCACCTAGTTTAGCTTCAACAGTGATTTGTGGAGATCAGGATATAACTTGATTAGTTGGGGCAACATATGGAACAGGTATGTATTAATTTACTGTAAACGTACAGATCTAGATTCTCTGATATGATGAAATATGTTCCGGAAGAGTGGAGTTTAATTAAAAAGTGGGCCAACTTACAGAATATTTATGGTACCGTTCAAGAAAACCAATTTTGATCCAGTGACAGTGTACTCTTGTCAATACAAAGGCTTTCAGGCCTCAGTCACTTTGGCAAACATTTTCAAGAGTTTTGTAGTATTTAGAGAATTACTGACCTTCTTGTAAAGTAAAAAACCCATAGATTTTCAGTTGCATTTAGATTAATGTACTAGTATATTGTGGGCCAGTAATAATATGTCTGGTCCAGTAATGTTTCAAGAACTTTGTAAGTTCTTTGGTCTAGTAATAGTTCATTGTAATTAGAATGCATTTTCTACTGTGTTACTGTCAGGCTTTTGTCTAATACGCATAGAAACAAACAATTTGTTTATGCCTTTGTAGGAATTTAGTTCATGTTTGTTTTCCGTACAGAGATTATTAATGTTGCATTCAAACCAATCATCCTGTCTATGTGATAAGATCTTCCTGTTGAATTAGTAACAAGTTATCAATATTAAATAACGGAGCGGAGAAGTGCGAAGTTCTTAGAGTCAGAATAACCAGCCAGTGTAAATATTTATATCTGTATCCTGAAGATGAAAATTTAGTGTTGTTAATTAAGTCTAGAGCACTTTTAGCCCAACACATCTGGATATCATTGTTTCAAAAAAAACTTACTTGCATTATATGAATTATCTGAAAACTTTGTTTGTTCTCATAGTTGACAAAACATACAAAGTATTGCATCAACCTTATATGTCTGAAGGAATTGACAGTCTCTTGCAAATTGGGAACATGTCATGTGACGCAAAAGCACTGTTGAGTAAAGTCCTTTGTGCTTGAATGGAACACTATTTATGATTAAAAAGAAAGAAATGGATCTCCAAATAAGGCCCCAATTCAAAAATTCACTTTTCCATACTGACTACCTAACCTTTGGATTAACTGATGCATTTGATTTGTAACCATATAGAAATAATTATGGTACATTGCAAGGAACACGGTGCCAGTCTAGTCCAATACCACTTATACCTAGCCCCCCCACCCCATTTCATTCCAACAATAATTATGGTACATTGCAAGGAACATGGTGCCAGTCCAGTCCAATACCACTTACACCTAGCCCCCCCACCCCATTTCATTCCAACAATAATTATGGTACATTGCAAGGAACATGGTGCCAGTCTAGTCCAATACCACTTATACCTAGCCCCCCCACCCCATTTCATTCCAACAATAATTATGGTACATTGCAAGGAACACGGTGCCAGTCTAGTCCAATACCACTTATACCTAGCGCCACCCCATTTCATTTCAACAATAATTATGGTACATTGCAAGGAACATGGTGCCAGTCTAGTCCAATACCACTTACACCTAGCCCCCACCCCATTTCATAAGCCAATTTCTTGTCTAAAATTGGAAAAAAAACAGCCTTTTTGCAATTGGGAAGTCACCGAATTTCGGCCTCTGTTATAGAAGGAAAAAAAAGCCCTGAGTTTGGTATTAACAAAGAATAATATTATATTAATGGGAATTGCTAGATACGTTTCATTGAGAGACATTCTTTATTCTCTGCTCCAAAACTCTTTACGTCGTCTTCTTTCTCCACCTTCAACTGTTACAGCTCTGTGCTACATTTGATTAAGCCTTCCTTGTCTAATTGCTGTAGATTTTAATTAAGTTTGTACCCAGAATGACATGATACTGCCGAACATGGCGCAGCAGCAGTTGTGCATCGCTGATTATAGAATTGATTTTTTGTTTGAAATTCCGGCAAGTTGTGAATTACTTCCGAAACGCAACATCGTACTCTTTTTGTCTAAAGGTTTTAAAAATCAATACCAATATGTTACTGTGACAAAGTTTTGTCTTGAAAATCGTTGACTGATAACGGAATGCGGTTTAATCTGTCGAGAGCTGTCTTGTCTGGTGACCCACATTGATGTTAGCTGTACTATTTTGGTTCTGTCTTTTATTAGTGTTGGAATGTTTAGATGTTGACTTCATGTTTTGCACTGTATTGGTTGTATATATGCGAATTAAAAATAGCAAGGAATGTCTACTAAGGCTAATATAGAGCGCTTCAAAGCTTTAGTGGTTCACATAAAAATTCTATGATTAATTCACAAATTTAGATGGAGGGAGGTGGGCTGTTTCATTTGTAATACAGCACACTTTAAACTTATGTATCTTTGAGTTTCTATTGGTATACATTCCAAAAATCTTCCAAGTCTCCCCCCAAAAAATCAACCAAATAAGACATCTTTTATTTACAAAAATAATGGATGGCAAGTATTTTACCTCTGCAATGCAATGTAATTGTTTTACTGGTCCCCCTTCCATGTTGCAGTGCAAGTCCATGTAAGTTCAGTTTCCATGAGTATACTTTTAGTACTTTGATTTTACCATAAGCCTTGTTCAAGTATTTTAAAGAAATAGTTATTTACCTGTTTACATTGATATTTCTTTGTTTGGTGGATTCTTCTACGTAATTGCATTAACAGAACTTCCAGTACTTTAATTTGGTGGATGTATTTTTTTTTAGGAAAAATTAAGAAAGGTATTTTATGATTATATATTTCTTTATATAGACTAGGTGTAATTATAAACTTACATTTATAAGGCTGTTCATTCATTTGTGAAATAAAATAATGAATTCATGCACCCAGTTATGATCAAACAGATAAACCATTGTTTGTACCATATTTTGTTAATTGTTCAATAAGGAAATGGTTGCCGTTAATCTGATTCAGAAAAATAATAATGTATGGTATTGCTAAATATGGATATCTTTTAAAGATTTTATATTTGCAAGGCCTCTAGGACAAAACTTGAAATGTTTTTAAAACAGTCTTTAGCTGTCATTAAAACGGCCTTGAAATTTCTTATTAACAGCCTTGAAGTGTCTTTGAACTATCTTGAAAACAGCCATGAGCTATCTTTAAAACAGTTCAAAAATGGCATTCAAATAGCTTTGAAATGATTTTGTGACTGCCTTGAAATACCAGCCTAGAAAGCAGCCTTGAAATATCTATGAGCTGTTTAATGAAATTATGCATACCCAAAATGTTTCTTCCTATGTTGAAAATGTCTTAACGACCCTCTTTGCAGAATTGAAAAGTTTAATTTAGTATGGAAATTTATCTCTAAAAATTGCAGCATGAGAATTGCTTCTGTAAGTTCTTGAATTATTTTAGAATTCCAGCAATGTTCAAAGAATTGTAGTCTTTGATTGATTAAACTAAAACCATGTGCTGTTAAGAGAATTATCAATATTTTATATGAAAGAAATTTTTCACAGTTTTATCTGCTTAGGAATCTTAAGAGTTAATAATATATTCTCAACTGGCTCCCTCATACATAACAGAAAAATGTTTGTTTAATGTACAGTCAAACTTTGTGTTAGCAGTCTCCTCCGAATAAAGGCCACCCTGTGAATTAAGGCCAATTAAAAGCTATCATTGATTATTTAGAACAAGTATTACCTCTAAAGGCCACCCTGTGAATAAAGGCCATTCAATTAAAACACATCATTGATTATATTGACTATATTATATTGATTATATTACAAAGGTCATCAAAGAGTTATAAGAGATATGGCTTTTAGACACAGTTGGTTGCTAATCAGGGGTGCCTCTTATTAATAAATGTACAGTCAAACCTGTGAACATTAAGAACACAAGCGAATGTTGGTCTTTGTCTCTTTGACAATATGACTGAATGTAAGGTCAATGAATTGTCTTCCACACACATAACATTTAAATATTGATCAGTCACAGGCAGATTGTCATTCTTTGAGCTATTTTTTTAAAAAGCACTTGACCAAACTATCTGTTAGTAACTGAAAATAAACAATTTACAACTAGCCCGTGTACAGAATTTTTAATGAACTTGACTAGCCTGCATATAAATTTACTTGCCCCAGAATAGCAGGCTAGTGGTTAATTTGATGGCTGGAATGTGAGGGGACAGGTTACTGCTGACAGTTATCTCTGCCAGAATGCTTGTGAAGTCAACAAACTGCGGTTATTAAATGATACAGACTTCCTAATCCTCTAAGGGATAAATTTCTAAAAAGAATCATCTTGTATTACATGGCTAGAATTTGTAGACTGTTGCCCGAGTCATCTGCCATGGTAGTACTGCGACAGTTCCTTGCAGACATGAAAATGAGACAAATTATAATCCATTTCTCAGTCTGTTTGCCATATTTAGGAGTAATTTACTTTACCATAAACTTTGCAATTAATGTCCTTTCTTGTCCAAATCTGATTTGAACAGAAATCTGTAAAAATCAGGCAAGCTGGGTTCGAATCACAGCAGGTCATACCATACCGTGAACCGTATTTGGAGAAGTTGCTGGCTACTTGTTAATACTGGTTAGTACGCAGCATTTAAAACTCACTGAAACTTATCCTAAAATTCAATTTTCAGCCAAATAGCACTTTGCTTCATCTAAACAGGTCAACATCAGACAACATTCCATTATTCAGCTTCCGTGCATTTTGTTTATTGTAAAACTTGCTATCTATGGCAATCTAACTTTCAGTCTGATAACATCGAAGTCCTGAACAACATTCATAAAATTCCTAAATAAATGCCTAAGTGTATTATGTTTTACTGAATTTGTTTTTTAATTGGTGAGTTAACTATTTCAAGAATTTTCGGACACGTTGGATATGATTTGAAAGATTATCAAAGTGTTTTCGTTGAGTCATGACTTTTAATTTGTTCTTCCAAAATTTGTGGGAGGGGTAATTGGTGGTGGGGAGCTGATTGTTGTATGTTTAGTAGATCGTTAGGACAATTCTTTTTTTATTACTTAGAAGGTTTAACATTGTTCCGATACTTATGCTACCTTTTGCAAAAGGCAAGGCCAATGAGTACCTTTGTTATAGCTTGTATGGTATGTCGCACTCATCGACAGCAATGAATTTTTATATGGTCTTGCCTCTTATGTTCAGATCAAATTCGCTGCAAGGTGTATAGGAAAGAAAACAAGAATTATTTTCTGTTCATTATGGACTTGGAGTCTTCAGATGCTTCCTTATAATAGTCCTGAAGTGTTATAGCGTGGGTATAATGTCTGTTCATTTCTGGGATAATTTCTGACCTCCAGTCATGTCAGCAGTATTAGTATGCTTGTGTCTTGTCTATGAAACCTTGGGTCTGCAAGCAGGAATTCTTTGGGCAGGAATTCTTTGGCCTTGAATAAAAGGCATTGAAATCTTGGGTCTGCCACCTGGAATTTTTTGGCCTTAAATAAAAGGCATCGGATCTTGGGTCTGCCACCTGGAATTTGTTTGCCTTTAATAAAAGGCACTTGTAAACCGACCTGTACCAAATTCAGAGTAGTGACAGTTTTTCCCAATTTTGACAAGATTTTCCCAAGACAGATTTTTAACTGAAATGTTTGAATATTACACACATGATTTTGCATGCTTTACACAAACAGTTTTTATTGTAATGATAATATAATAACAATTTTTGTGACTTAAGTTAAAATTTGCTGCAGCCCATATGGTTGGTGATGGTTTAGCTGAAATTGTGTCTATGGCCATTGGTCTTCACCTTTTGGTCATCCACTTGTGAGGAGCAATATTAGCTGTTACTTACCATTAACTGTCCATTAAAGTGAAGTTTTACTGTATTTAATTGAAGTAAAGCCATTTATTTTGGCTCATTATGTACTAGGCCATAGTTAAAGAAACTTGTGGTTTGCGGAAACCTGTCCTAGAGAATTTCCAGTTGGTAGGTAGATAGGAAATTTTCTTTTAATAATTACTTTTTATATTGAACCCAAAACACATGTCAGAGTGCTATTTTTATTGAAAAACAAATCTTTACCTGGGAGGCCAAAATAAAAGCCTTGGAGGGCTGTTTTTTGACGAGTAGCTAGTGTTTCCCTGAACAGATTATTTTTTAAGAACGGCCCTATGCAATTTTCTCTGGAATATTTATAAAGATGAATTCTATCAATATTTCTCTAACATGGCACAAAGTTTATGACTCTCTTGGGTCTAGTAAAGTTACAGACAAATAAATGACATATAATTCTTGTCTTTATGATAGGTCATAAAACAAGTTTCAGGAAGTTGGGTTAATGTAGCGATCATTATTGCCCTGTAAACTTTGTTAACAGCATGCTGTATGATTATTAGTCTTAAGGCCAGCTATAATTATTGTTCAGTTGCCAAAAATCATTTCTTATTATCTTAAGGCCTGCCATAAAAAAAATATTTGTCCATCTAAGAACGTTTCCCCCCAAGTACGAAATATACAATGAATCGGATCATTATGTCTTTGTTTGCTGATGGACGAAATTTTGTGACTTGCAGTCTGAACTTGATACCTTGAAGACAATCATTATGTTCCTTACTGAATGATTTCAAATCAGATTTTTTTTTCAGCACTGCTTTTTGAGAAGTATGGTTTTTAAATTTGTGTAAAATCTGGTACGGGTGTGCAGGCAGGTCCGTCAATTAAATAATTAGATTCTATTTCTAAGTTTACCATTCAGGCTTTTTTATGTTGTTTTTGGAGTCGAAATCCGGCCCTAATCCCCTTTTGTAAATTGTTTATCTTTCCTCAATTTCTTCCCAAAATCCCCCAGTCCTATCTTGATTTTTATGCCCCCTTCATTCCCAATGGCGTGTAGGTAAAAAGTGTTACCCCTGTCTGTCTGTCTGTCCTTACGTCCGTCTATTCAAAGTTTGGTTTCCGAGTTATACCCCTGTCCGTCCGTCTGTCCTTAAATCTGTCTGTTCAAAGTTTGGTTTCCGAGTTATACCCCTGTCCGTCCGTCTGTCCTTAAATCTGTCTGTTCAAAGTTTGGTTTTGAGCAATAACTCAAGTAATATTTCATGGATTGATTTCATATTTCACATGAAGGTGTATATTAATAAAACACAGGTCAAGTTCGATTTCTGTTAACATCAAAGCATTTTCCGGGGAGTTATGGCTCATTTTGGACGTAGCTATAGCTCTCAGTGAGGGCATTTGTGTCCTCTGGACACATGTCTAGTTGTAAAAAAAATGACAAGCAGTAACAACTTTGTAAGAAAAGAATTAGCAGGAATCTATTGTTTCCGCATGTATATAACACATGACTGTAGTTCCTGTGACAAACAACAGGCTGTGCAAAGCGACATGGATGGTATTATTGAGAAGTTCTAACACAGCTGAAGAGACATTGCCTTGTAATGTACATGATGAAAATAATTTATGAATGTGAATGGATTTGGCAGAATTACTAATTTAGTGAATATTTTGAGAATTTTGACCATTTTTCAATTTTCTCGCTAAAAAGTTATGGCAGGCCATTTATATAGAAGTGCGTGTACATTGGTAGATATCTACTTTTGAAGTGGATGTTTGAAATTCTTTTCCAGTTAAGAAATATGTTTTACAGAAAAAAAAACTCTTGATATTGTTGGAATGTACAAGATAAACAAATCAAGTATTGTTTGTTAATAAGAGTCAGAAACGTTTTTCTTAAGAATAATGAAAAATCAATTTCCTTAAGCATTTATACCAGTACTATAAAAGAGTAAGACCAAGATTTATGGCTTTAATCTATTACAAAATGTCCGATATTACAGTGAAAGCTGGTATTTAGCTACCAGTATTCATAGACATTGATGGTCTATTTTGTGTATTATAATACAAAACGGTATTGTGTAATGTGTTATAACTATAAATATTACATTGGCAGTTCCATTAGAGAAATAAATTGTGACTTCAAGTTTATTCCCAGTTGTTGTTTACAGACTTGGATGTTGAATGCTTATTACAGAAGTCAGCTATGCTGCTGCAATGCTTTGTGAAAGTATGAATAAACAATATTGATGGAAATTGTTAATCTGGTAAAAAGAAAATGGCTGCAGTTGGTAATATTGTCAGCCCTGAGGTCAACTCTGGACAAAGGTCACATTGAAAACAAAGTCATCTCTACTCAAAGGCCATCTCGAACAAAGGTCATCTTGTAAAAAAGGGTAATCTTTAAAACAAGGTTATCTTGTGTGCAAAGGCAATATTGTAAACAAAGGCCATCTTGTAAACAAAGACCATCTTGGGAACAAATCTAACTCTCCTTTAAGACTATGAATACAGGCCACCTGTACTCAAAGGCCATCATCTTATGAACTTTTATTACATGAAAGAGACCATACCAATTGTGCTGAAAACTATTTGTAATCTTTCCCTGGTCAACTTACTTATTTGTTATTCATCCTGACAAAAAAAGTGAAATACATAGCAACCTTCCTACAACAGCCACTAATGGGAAGGACAAAACTGGCTGTTGTTAGGAGATGGTTGTTGTTGAGGAAGTAAAGTGTCATTTTGTATTGCTTGTATACTGGTTGAAACAGGGGGGTGGCTGTTGTTCGTGACTGCTCATGAATTTACACTGCATAATCATTATTCCCTTGAAACCTGCAAACCAATATTAGCACTTTTTTAAGGCAACAACAGGCAATCAGAGTTTGTGTAAGATTGAACCAGAAAACCTCTTTCCTTTTCTGCTAGTCACTCTCTTAAACAATCCTGGGGATATGTTTTTTATTCAAACATTAACATTGAAATCTGATACTTGTATAAAATGTAATATTGCTGTGGAAATTGTCTGAAGTGTCATCATATTTGTCGAAGTTTCTAATCTTTCAGTATGTGACTTTTTTTGTATCACTCCTGCAGGACTTTAAATGACTTGAGTGTCGACTTTCTTTGCAGTGTTGCTGGAAGGTGATACATACATGGACATTTTTTTACTGAAGATCTTCAGATTTTCATGGGGTCTGTGACTTTGGGGAATTTAATCAATTTTGTGTTTTATTGAGTAACACTTCATAGAAGATCTATAAATTTGTACTTTATGGCTTAATCTTTAACCCTTTGACCTCTAGTTCACTTCTGTGACCTCTGACCCCTTCTGATGACCTTTGACCTCATCTTATTTGCAATAATTTTCATACATGATTAGTCATCTACCTAAAAATTAATACAAAAAAAAAAATATTCTGTATGCATAAAAAACCTCGTTTAACAAGTTTTATTGTTAACTCCATCTGATTGGTTGATATGTTGTCTAACATCTGATTGGTTGATATGTTGTCTAACATCTGATTGGTTGATATGTTATCTAACATCTGATTGGTCAGTTTATTGATCATCAAACATTCTAATAAGTAGATTTTTATTGGTTACTCAGTGTTAATTGTTTACTCATAACATCTTTTATTGATTTATACAACCATCATTTAGACTGGTTGAATAATAATTCATAATATTGTGACTGCTCTAATAATACATCATGGTTGGTCAGTAGGGGATATATTTCTCTTATATCATTAAGCTAGATCTATAGATGTAATAAATACATATTCTTTTACCATTATCGCTTATTGCATGTCTTGGTCTATATTTGAATTTATAGACCTAGTATTGTCATCCTTCTAGTTTGTTAATTAACAGACAATTTATTACAATATATTGCTATTGTGCAAAAAGACATCTGGAAAGTCCCTGGAGAAATGATAGGCGGAGTTAGAGGATGTGGGCGTAGTCATTGCCCACCCACCACTAGCTCCACCCCTTAGAAATATAGCCAGCATGATAGAAAAAATCCATTCTAGTCATAATTATTGTAGTAGACATATTGATAGTCTTCACTTGACTGAATAGATAATCATCTTATTCATTTTTTGGCAAGAAACTGTTTCAAGCCCCGCCCTTCAGCCCAAATATAGGTTCCATGTACCCCTTACGATGAAAACCTGATTCTGAAAACAAAAATTACACTTTTTTTACATTAAATCCAAAATATCTGTCAAAATGCTATTTATATTACTGAAAAAAAACAAAAAAACTTTTTACCCAAGAGATGAAAGAAAGGTTTTGTAGGGCCGTTTTTTGGTGAGTAGGTAGCGTAACCAAAAAAAATTTGTTTAAGGATAGCCTAGCATTGAAGATATTAATCATACATTAATCCATCAAACTACTTTGAAATTGAGATTTGAGTTCCCACGCTGTTCTTAGGACTTATAACCTTTGGACCTGGTTCATCTTGTCGGAACCGTAATTCTGTTGGTAATCTAGATTATAAAGGAGCTGGTATTCTGTATAACAATTTGATTGAGGATTGCGAGTTTGCTTGCATCAAAAATACAATTTTTAGTAAACTCAGTACGAGGGCTCAGCGCAACACTGTCGTAACTTGTTCTTATTTCAATATGAGTTGCAACACTGTTGCGTTGAACCCTCAAATTATAGTGTTATGTTTTAAGTACCTTTTATACTACAATGTTGTTTGTATCAAATTCATTTAGCAGTTGGAGAAACACTTTTCCTATTGTTTTTTGTTGAAATAATGCTTAAGATTTCTGTTGAAAATGTGTTGAAATGTGTTTCCAGACTTTATCAGGTTTGTTTCGATGTAATTTGCTAAAAAAATGTTCATATATTCTATCAAATTGTCGGCTTTTTCTCTTATATCAGTGTTTTTCGCAACTTGTAATCTGTAAAACATTGAGAAATTTGAAAGCTCTTATCTTTACTTTGACAGTAATTGGTTTTAGTGAAAAGAACAAAATTATTGTGTAAAACAGAGTTATTGTATGTGTATTTGATATTATGGTGATATATTGTTACAGCTATTTGTGAGAAAATAATTTAGATAGCATTGTAGTTTTTTTCTTTGTAATTTCTTATTATTCCACAGGACATTAATGTTGGTCTGAAGCTTGGATTTAGGTCTAACTGCACTAAATGTTTGAATCTTAGTAACTTGATAACTGAATGATATGGATCAAAGGCACAATATGGGTCAAACTGCACTAAATGTTCAAATCCAAGTAACCTTATCAGGTCAGAGGTACCAATTTAGGTCATACTGCACTAAATGTGTGATTCTCATTACAACATCAATTTACAATTACTTATCTGTTGTTGAACAGTCCATTCAACAACTATGGTCATTTCAGAAATAACTCTTGAGGTAATGATTAGCTGCAATCACTTTTTCTCAGTTGCCTTGATCGTCTTGCTACCTGATAATTAGTATGTTTGTAGACTTGTAGTAAACTATTTCGATCCAGAAAGTCTGGTAATTCCACATGAAATATGTTAACTTTTGTCTTGCTGCAAATTGAATAGTTACCACATCTCAGACTCAGATAGACAGATGCTCAAGAGGTTTCCTAAAATATTTGTTATATAAATAAATGAATAAAGATTCAGCTATTCCATGATTGTTTAATGTATCATCATCCTCTTGGTGTAACTAATTACTGTTTGTTTTAACTATAGAGCCATTATTTTGTTTCATTCTGATTCTAGCTTTTATTTTTTTCAAGTGTTTCCTGAGTTTACATCAGGTGTAAATGCTTGTACTATACAGTACAGCCTTGATACAGAGTCCACCTTTTCTGACCAAAAAAAAAATTGGTTGTTTTATTGAGGTGCTATCAATATTTAGTTGAATTACATAGGAAATATTGAAATTGAGTGGTTGTTATTGCTATAGTGGGTATTAATAAGAAAATGTTATTGATATGGTTGTAATATCGAAAACTTGTCTAAAAATGATTGATTGTTATGAGCTAGTCTTAAATTCAAGGTGGCCACTGTCTGAGGTTTTACTGTAAGAATCAAGTTGGCAAATAATAGAAACTGTGGACTGTGGCTCTGCGAGAGTTGGCTTTGAATGAAAAAACATTTTTGTCTGCTTTTAATCATAAGTTTGGAACTATTCGGAGGTTTGTTAATCATTTACAGTCAAACCTGTGTAAGCAGCCACCTTCAAATAAAGGCCACCCCATGAATAAAGGCATTTCTTTCATAAACTGTCATTGATTATTTAGAACAAAATGACCTCTAAATAACGGCCACCAGTCCTATCATTAATGGATACACTTAATCTTTCTGAAGGATAGTCTTTATTCACAGGGATATTGTAGTTTCCAATGGGAAGTCAATAAATATTTTCTAGTGAAGTTTGTCACACATGCATACATACAATGTTATACATACCTGAGTGGATTTGCCAAATACTTTTATTGATTATGCCTGGGTAATATTTCATCTGTTACAAGGTATGATTCAGTTAGAATTTGTGTGTTGGATTTCATATTAAAACGCTGGGTGTTTGAAAGATTGGATTCTATATTGGTTAGTGTTTTTATCTTGATACTATGTTGTTTTTATGGTATACTAGTATATAGACATTGATTTTGGGACTCATAGTTATTATCAGTCGAGTTGATACTGTGAAAAATAGTGTCTGTTACTGGTACTGTGAAATACTGAAGTATAGCAAAGTGCTCATGTTGATCTACATGTATATTGAACTGATTGCCCTGTCTATCATTGTGTGTCGTTTTAATCAATTGTTTCGAATACTGTGGAATCATTAATTTTCGTTGGGGATTTAATTTTGTGGATTTCATGGGTCGGCTCATCAACGAAATCAAATCCCCATGAATTTAAATGCAGAGATAAGGCATTTCTTTTCAAAAATCAAAATCCACAAATTTATGTCCCCACGAAATAGCCATTTTAGTAAAAAACACGAAAATTGAGCCCAACGAAAATAAATGAAACCACAGTAAAGTCTTGATCCTTAGAAGGTCCTCAATGCCAAGATTTACATATATATGATGGCCGGGGACAATGTTGGCCATGCTCTGGGTGTCACTTGTTTTATATAGACTTCAATATCTAAAACTTTGAAAATCTTCTTGGTCAAAATAGCCTGGCATAATGCTTCTGAAGGTATGTTGCATTGTCTTGTTTTCTTTTACTGAGCTTGTACATAATTATGCCACTGCTGTAAAAATTACAGTTTTAGAAGAACTTTGCTGTTGAAGTTCAATTTCAACGTAACTTTATTGGCTAATTACAGTACATTGTTTAAGGAGTTTTGATGGTTAGTTTCAATTGTAGTTGAAATTTGATGGTAAAGCACAATTTTAAGGTAATTCTAACAGTAAAAGATCACTCTAAGGGAAATAATACTGTTAAGGGTTAAAAATTCATTGAAAGAAAACATGGGGCTTGAACTTATTTACTTATTTATATATGCCTTTACACCCTACCAGGGAATGGGCTGTCAGCTAGAGGTCTCCAATGTCTCCGGTCCTGGGCCATCAGCTCTACTTCTCCCCAACTGTATCCTATTTCCTTTACATCTTCTTATTGGAAGTCCCTTCATCTCTTAGGACATTAAGTTGTTGTTTGTTTGTTGTTGACGTTTCTGTAGGGGGCATGGCTTTTATGAGGAGGGGGTACCGGCCCCATGCCCAACCTTCTCTTTTCGCATCCAGGCTTGGGACCAGCAAATGGCAGAGTTAATCAAGGAGCTTGAAGGTATAAGTAAATTCCAATGGAACCATTCTTGTTTGGATTAACACATGGATTTTGTGTTATTTTTTTATTTTCCCTTTTTTCAGGACACTTCAAAATCCATGAGTAATGCGCCTGAAGATATGGATGTGTCAGTAGGTGTCGAAGATTTTATTGCAACCGGACGAACCGGACGTCGGAATGCTATGCCAGATATTATGGACTCTCAGAAGGCTAGTGTGAGTACTAGTGGTTTGGCAGAAGGCATGGAGAAAATGAATTGCTCAGGTAAAAATGCCTGTATAATTGATGGTCATAGCTAGATATTCAGGCCCTTTTTATGCCATTTTTGGGTTTGGTATTCTCCCCTGTTCCCAAAGTAGAATAGTATATATTTTTCCCCACTGAGAGAAAAAAATCTCAATACAGTACAACCTCTGTAGAGCAACACCCTGGAACTGAAGCGTAAAAATGAAAACGAAAAAAAAGGCACAGCAGTTCCTGGGCATGCCCCTTTAAGACTAAGAATTGAAACTTCTGTATTCTTTCTGTATTTTAAAAACAACAGGGACTGTGTTCTGCCTTTTTGAATGACCATTATAATGTATTAAAGGTTTTGTAAATGTGTGCAGTCAGACCTAAGTTAGCCACCACTGAACTTTGAATCTTGATTCTTCTTAGTTTTTAGCTCACATGTCACAAAGTGACAAAGTGAGCTATTAGGATCACTCTCCGTCCGGCGTCGTGCGGTGTGCGTCGTGCGTTGTCAAACTTTATGTTGTGACCACACTAGGGGCCACATTTTTGGCTCAATTTTAGCAAAACTGGGTCAGAACGTTAATATCAACAAAATCTCGGACGAGTTCGATATTGGGCCATTTGGGGTCAAAAACTAGGTCACCAGGGCCAAATAAGGGAAAACCTTGTGAACACTTTAGAAATCACTGTTTTGACTGCATCTTCATGAAACTTTGTCAGAATGTTTATTTTAATAATATGTAGGTCAAGCTTGATAATGGGTCATTTCTGTAGTAGAATTAGGTCACTAGGGCAAATTGCTGGAAAACCTTGTGAACACTATAGAAGTCACTGTTTTGATTGGATGATCATGAAACCTTGTCAGAATGTTTGTCTTCATAATATCTTGGACGAGTTCGAACATGGGTCATCTTGGGTCAAAAACTAGGTCGCTAGGTCAAATCTTATGAAAAACCATGTTAACACTGTAGATTTCACAGTTATTATTGGATCTTCACCAAACTTTGTCAAATAGTTTGTTTTAATGATATAATGGTCAAGTATAAATATGGGTCATCTGGGGTCAATAACTAGGTCACCAGGTCAAATCTTAGGAAAACTTTGTTAACACTGTAGATGTCACAGTTTTAATTGGATCTTCACCAAACCTTGTCAGAATATTTGCCTCAATGATATGTGGGTCAAGGATGAAGATGGGTCAGCCGGGGTCAAAAACTGGGTCACAAGGTCAAATCTTAGGTAAAAATCTTGTAAAAGCTCTTAATGTCATGGTTTTGATTGGATCTTGGCCAAACCTTGTCAGATTGTTAGTCTTAATGATATTAAGGACAAGTTCAAATATGGGTCACCTAGGGTCAAAAACCAGGTCACAAGGTCAAATCTTAGGGAAACCTTATTAACACTGTAGATGTCAAATTTTGATCGTATCTTCACCAAACCTAGTCAGACTGTTTGTCTTAATGAAATGTAAGACAAATTCGAACATAGGTGGTCTGGGGTCAAAAACTAGGTCACCTGTTCAAAACAATGTTTTAATGAGTGAACAGTGATTGTCATGTGAGCGATATAGGGCCATCTTGGCCCTCTTGTTTTAGTTCTGATCCATTTGTTGTAATGCATTAAAATCTTCCAACTTTCCAATTAGTCAGGTAAAGATGTTGATTTTTCTTCATTTTGCCTTTCTATTGAATATAGACATTCATGTACATGTACGGTAGATTATGCTTAATGCCCCCCTCTCTCCAGGGATATTAAAAATTCACATTGTCATATTGCTTAGTTATTTATTTATGGACATATTTAATTAGATTCCCCCATTTGGTGACTGCTGTTAGATTAAGTTTGCATGTATATCATTCCTGTTGTCAAGGGATAATTAAATATTTCAGGATTGCTTTAGTCTTCATATTAATATCATTGTGAAATACAATAAAGCCTTAATTAGTGACCACTCCAGTATTAGGACCTCTTTATTATAATGACCACTCCAATATTAAGACCTCTATTATAATGACCACTCCAGTATTAAGACCTCTATTATAATGACCACTCCAATATTAAGACCTCTATTATAATGACCACTTCAATATTAAGACCTCTTTTATGATGACCACTCAAATATTTAGACCTCTTTATTATGATGACCACTCAAATATTAAGACCTCTTTATTATAATGACCACTCCAATATTAAGACCTCTTTATTATGATGACCACTCAAATATTAAGACCTCTATTATAATGACCACTCCAATATTAAGACCTCTTTATTATGATGACAATATTAAGACATTCATTATTTTGACCTCTCCTGAATATCAAGACCTCGTCATAAATTATGACCTCTCAAATATAAAAAAAAAATATTGATTAAAAATTAAGTCATTACATGACGTCACGTCCGTTGTTTATTATTATGTATTATTCTGACGAAGGCGCAATGCCAAAACTTAAAGAAACTTAAAGAAATTTTAACACATGTTGTTATTGTTTAATTTGTATTATAACCTCTCCAATATTAATACCTCTTCATTGTGACAACTACGGTACTTAATTGTTTCGACTGGTTTAATATATCTCCTCTTTATTTCATATTATTTTAACCATTTATTTCAAAGTTCCATTTTAAAGGTATTTCATTGTGTTTTGGTATGGATTTGAATCTGGCCTCCTGAAAGTCAAAGAAACTCTATCATAGCAGTGATAATATTTCCCCGAAACAGTCTAGAAAACTTAGATATTTATTGATTATACGGACATTATTTTAGCTAAACTTTGTAGTTGTCAAATTTCAATGTTGGCTGTATATACATGTACTTAAAGTGAACCTTAGGAATTGAGATCCACTGGGGATAGCTTATACTAGATGGAACCATTTGTTGCACTGTAATTGCCTATAGAATTTAATTAATAAGTATTGTTACCTATTTCATTCAATGAATAATTTAACAGATAAGGCTGATAATAGGTGATCAATGTACTAAAGTATTGAATAAGTACCATATTCTCTACATTATACCCAATTATAAGCAGTATTAAGTTATTAAAAATGATTGTATCAACATTATCTGTCCAGGGATTGGTTGAATTATTAATGCGTAATTCACGTGTAGTATGATCGCCGAGAGTTTGTATCCAACCCGGAACCAGATAAGTTTCACATAAAGAAGCTGTTTAACTAATCTGGGGGGGGCTCTTCCTCCACTTTTTAATTTGTTTATATCAAGTTTACGCCCCTTTTTAACAGTCAGGGTCATACGAGGCGGACAGTTCATCTAAGCATCGTTCCTAGGATGAATCAGTACTACACTCCCATCCTCCGTAAGCAACTTCCTACTTTCTCACATAAAGAGACATGGTCGGTAGCAGGGCTCAAACCGACGACCCTCTATTAGTGAGAGGTTACAGTGATTTGAAGTCAGCGACCTTAACCACTCGACCACGTAGGTGGGTCTCAACTTTTTAAACTGGAAAAGTCATCATATTACCTTGGCTGTTGTGGCAATGCTGAACCCCAATGAAAAAATATAGTTCCATTGTTGTTATGTAACTTCTGTTAATTCCTTTGTATGGAATTCATGAAAACATTAATTTTTCTTGAATAGTTCATGAAGTATGAATATTTATTTGACAGGGGAAGTCAAATTGTTAAGATTTAATTTTACTTTCCAATCTTTTGATTGGCTGTTATCATCATCAAATTATTGTGGTTTGTTTTAGTCATTAGTAATGATTTTTTGTGGTAACGGTTTCCATCAGCTTGATTATAAACATGGAATTGTAACATGTGAGCATTGAAATTCACATTTTTAAGCTCCCCGGCATCAAAGGATTGTCTGTCCGGCGTCCGTCTGTCTGTACTAGTTTAAGTCAAGCTGCCACCGGGGGCATATGCATTTATTGAAAGCAGCTTCTTGTTTTGTTTGGTCAAATTGTTACTACATGTACAATGTATTAAAATTTCATAACATAATCTTCATTGGTATGATCTTTAATACTGAATAAATGAAGCATGCTTTCTGATTGGTCTAATGGTGGAATTTGTATTAATGTTACACAACTTTTAATTGGTCAGCTTGTTACATTTACATTGTTAAAACAATTTTGATTGGTTCATTTCTTATTTCAGATAGCAGTAAAGGAAGTGATGGTGCACCTAATACTCAAACCCCTTCATCTAGTCAAGGATCCTAGCAGTAACTTAAGGTGTAAATATTTATGGATATAAAGATGTGATACCTAACTGTTACAGTATTGTGGAACTTGATTGACCACTCATGATTGACGGCATACTGCATAATGTAGTGGTCATTCTTGTTGTTTATGCAGTAGAGAGTGACTGAATGTCATCCCACTTGATCATTTTGCATTCTGATTGGCTGTTCTGCCTCAGCTATTCTTACCAAAGCATTTGGATTGACATGTGACCTCTGTGCTGCATTTTGATTGGCTGTTCTGTCTAAGCAATGTATTTTTGAAAGTCATGTGTGTGCTGTATTGTGATTGGCTGTTTTTTGAAAGCAATTTAAGGATCTGAAATGTGTTTGATGGCTTTTAAGCCTAGTTTACGTGGAGGATTGTGATTGAATAAATTCATAGTGATTCTATAATTTAAGTTTTTAAACACAACATGAAACATCATGAAACATAATTACAGCAAGTTCAAGTGATTCATAAGCCATCTGATAGTAATAATTCATTGTTAACTTGCCTTTCCCATTGATTTCTGTGTATTATGTGTATCATCTGTGTGTAATGCTGTTTAAATATTTGAAATTTGAATTCTGGTGTTCTGATCGGATGCTTCTGTCATGTGATACATATTACTTGCCTGCTGATTGGTCTGTCTGCAGAATTCAATGGAATTATTCAAATTACCTGGAAATAATGCAGTTCGATCGAGAAGCAGAGAATACTCTGTGAGAAACAAGAGGAAAAACTAATTGTTACTCCTTATTTGCATAGCATGTGTCAAACAATTTGCTAAGCATTCTGGCTAATGAGGTATACATGTATTCATTTATTGTCTGATAACCTATTGGCCACTATGCTGAGAGTGAGTGATAAATTGATAATTTGTTAAGTAGGAAATAATTGACCTATTTATGGAATGTTTTGTGTTGCAAATATGACATTCTTTTGTTTTAAATTTGTATTGTTTGTTCTCGGTTAGCTGAGTTTAGTTAGAATGTTTTAATTAAATGTTTCGATTAACTTGTTTGATGTGCTGTTATATTTATTGTTATATTTTTCATTCTTGCAAATTCGATATTTTTATGGATCTCACATAAAATGACTATAATTTTTACTGTCAGACTTCCATGACATATTCTATGGCATTGAAATTGATATTTAGCATGAATGAGATGTAATGCCCTTTTTCATTGGTTGAATGCTATTATTTCGATCTATTTATAGATATTTTATTTGCTAATATATTGCCTTTGTGTTGAAATAAAGGATTTTTTTCTGAGATTCATTTAAATTATGTAGTCATCCAGGCTTGTATTATTTTTGGCATTTTCATTGATTTTTCAGTAATTTTACCTTGAGCTAACAATTATCCTATAATAACTGTGTAAACATTTCTGGGTGGGGGACGTTACATTTGGTTGACTTTCGAATTGTATTAATGTTTGATCAATTTTTGGATCATAGGACATAAATTGAAGTATGATTAAAGCATTTGTTTAGATTTAAGTTAAGTTTTTCATATATCTTTCGAAAAAGGGTGGGGCAATTATTTTGGGGGAGGAGCAACTAATTTTTTGGGGAGGGGCATTTATTTAAAAAATACCTGGTATGTAATATCTAAACACACACAGTTTGCATATCTGATGTTATCTTGAATATCTTCGCATATCTTTCCAAAAAGGGCGGGGTAATTATTTTTGGGGGGGAGGAGCAACTATTTTGGGGAGGGGCATTTATTTGAAAATACCTGGTATGTACATGTGATATGTAAACACACACAGGTTGCAGATCTGATGTTATCGTGATAATCTGCTATTTTTTGTATCATTAATTAATTAATGAAGTCTTTTTGACTTCATTAATTAATCAAGAAATCTCATAAATAAAACTGCTGCTAGTATTTAAATGACAAGAAATGACAAGCAGCAATTTATGAAGCTTAATTGAATTGATTTTCTGTCAGTGCTTTAGTTGTTACTTTTTTTCTCTTTTGAAAGAAAATTCTATATAAACTCAAGAGTTTCATTATTTTTTTTTTTATTCTTGAATAAGGAATACGATGTTCCAATGATTACTTCGGAAATGTTGCATTAAAAAGATGAAAGATTTAATAGGAAGTAGATAATTAAACAGTTCTCCACTTTTCAAAGGAAGTAAAATACAAGCACCTGATTGGCTTAGCTCATTTGTTGAATTAACCAATGGAATGGCTGATTTTCTTAACTGTTCCATCATTTGACTCAGATCTGTAAGGTCAAGGTCAAAGGCTGGACTCAAGGTCACAGACTCGGGGTGTCACTTTTAGTTTAAGAGAGCTTTTCATTCATTGTTATTATCTTCACATCGTAGTTCTCAGTTACTGTTTAAAAAGTTTGACCATCCAAGTTTTAATCAAAATATTATTCTATTAGTATTACGGTATTTTTGGTTTATATACAAGTATTGCAAGCCATTAGTTAAAAAAAAAAATTGCTTCATTTTGTTTTGGATTGCTAACTTAATTATCTCAATAGTCAACTTCATGTATAATTCATACCATGAAATATGATTGGTGCATTATCATGTTTGTATCATTCCGCGGTTACTGGGTATATTTTATCTCATTGGTTGATATCTTTATTTGAATATTGGATGCTGTTTGTATTAATCATGAATTGTTTATGTATAACTTACCCTTTATCCAGTATTCCAGGCTTGAAACTGCATTGAGTCAAACTTTAGTATTCTATAAGTACATCAAATCCACCCACCACTCTCAGACTATGCCTCCACTTTGGCCCTTTTATGCTGCATTACCTTAATATCTATGATTCTTATTTTGTCATTTACAGCCTCCTTACTAGATTTGACAAATATTACAATGTTTGCTAACTGTTTTTGATCCACTGCTAGGAGAGGAATTGCAATTATCAGCTTCAGTTGTTAATCACAAATGTCGAAATGTCGGATCAATATTTGTTTCTATATTTAACCTGAGTACTTAAAATGTGTGAAAATAGAATTCATAGGCTAGAGCAAGCTATTCTAGTCAGTGCTCTTTCCTTGTTTCAATATTTTAGATTTGGTGAGAGAAAACTATCCAGAAATATGCTTCTTCATTGGATAGTTTGTATGTGGTGCCTGCTAGGCAATCATTGGTGCATTTAATGACCTTTGACCTAATGCATGCCTGAAAGCGCCACCTTGTGGTCTACCTCTAATCATAGGTGTTGGAGAGTTCCTATATGACACTTTAAACCAGTGATATTGATGTTTCACCACCCATCAAAAATGCTTTCGGCTCCACCCCTAAAATGATCACTTAGGGCCTGTTTCGGGTTACATGCTAATTAAAAATTGGGTATGTCGGGCCCGATAAAGTCCAGGGTCACGGGAAAAAATTAGCGTAGGTCAGGTAACCAGAAACAAACAATTATTTTTTTAGGCCTTATCTTGTGTCAGCAGTCTAAATGTACATTTGTATGTAATTATCTATGTGGAAGCGTAGATGTTTTTTATTCTAAATGCTGTATCATTCATTCATTGAATATCCGTCCAAACTGGTACATTTATATTAATATATCATTTAGCGTAATCTACGTAAATGTATTGTACATGTATTGTGCTTCACATTTTATTGATGTTTCATATGAAATGTATAAGGTTGATAAAAATTCCTCCTTTTTTGGGGCCAGTGGGAAAATATGATACACTAATATGTTCCCTAATAATGACCTTCCTTTGATTAATGCCTTGGCTGAAATGATGTGTCCCGTTGGGAATATTTAGGAATATTTGATATTATTGCTTATGAGTTCTACAAACAGTGTTATCAATCAGTTTATAGTATATGTTTGAAAATACAACAATGGCTCAAGTTCTACCTTGACACTTTCGAAAGTATATTATATATATATATACAGTCAAACCTGTGAACAAAGGCCATCCTTGTGAAAGACAATGTGACCTTTATAGACGGGTGGCCTTTATTTGGAGTTCATTTTGTTCGAAAAAATCAATGATGGTTTTTGAAAAAATAACCTTTATTCGGAGGTGGTCGCTAAACAGGATTGACTGTACATGTATTCATTTGGGACTGTTTTGTAATTTTACCACAAATATTTTTAAAATTGCTTATGAAGTAGATTTTTAATGTTAGATTTTAAAATTTGAGTTCGAGACCATGTAGTCTCTAATGCAACCCTGTCCTTTGCTGATTGGTTAATTCTGTGACAGATTTTTTAACCAAACAATCAGACACTCAGGATGTTGGACTGGTAGTCAAACTTTTCATTATAGCAACCACTTACTTTTAGACTGGCTTTGAAGATTTCTTCATATTTTAATGTGATTTTTAAGATACCATCTAAGTATTAAGACTTCTTTAATATTTGTTCCCAAGTACAGTCTTAGTATCAAAGTTTTACTGTATTTAAATTTCAGAGATTTTTGTGAATTATACAGATCCATAGCATAGAATGTCTACTGCATGTTTCTCTCAAAGCACTTTTCACCATGTTCAATTTCATTGTGAATTAATAACTGCAATAAATGCACAAATCATTTAGTTTCTCTACTCAAACACATGTAGTCAAACCTGTGAAATAAGACCATCCTCAAAAAAGACTAAATGTGGCCACTAACAGAAGTTTGACTGTATAACGGCATTGATCATTAATTTATATATTAAGAGCTGAATTAATCAAAATATTAGAATTTTTAATTGTTTTTATCTTAATTTGTGTTCACTGTTTGGGGGTTTTGGTTTAATGTTGCACCAGTTTTAATGCTGGAGGAAGACCCCAGAGGTACACCTGGGAAGAATCACCAACCTGTCATAATTTAACTTGACAGCTTCGTTTAACATAGAAATTTTGTCTGTACCCAGATGGGATTCAAACTCACAACAACCGTTACCATGAGGGGCTAATGGGGTCCGAGACCACAGGGCCTAGTGATTACTAGTCAGAGACCTCAGGGACTGGTGATTACTAGTCAGAGACCACAGGGCCTAGTGATTTCTAGTCAGAGACCATAACCATTCAGTCACAGGTGCCCCTTTTTCAGACCCCTAGTTTGTGAGTTTAAATCCTAGGTAAGGCACATGTTTTCTGTGGATATTTTGAACAAGTTATTTTGTCTTAAGCCCTTCAAAATTTCGTCATCTTAGAATTAAAAGGGTCTATCTTGCTCTTTCATACTTGTCAGATAGGCCCTTTCCGTCCTAAGGTGACAATTTAATATTTTTTATTGACATTTTTTAGCATTATTTCTTCATAAGAGGCATGCTTCCTGATGAAAACATTTTTATGCTGCAAAGTTTCACCTAATTTTAAAGAAATTCCAAACCTTAAGTTGTAAAGTTATTCTAAGAGTCCTATAGCTTTCTGTTTAGTGTCTATAAATAGATTTTTACTTTTGCTATAAAAATGCACCAAATACTTAAGCATATAAAACGGATGTCATTTTTGAGATTAAAAAATTCTTTTTTTTTCGAGCGTGAAAAAGTCATAAAATTTAACGAGAGGAAATGATAGGCTCTGCTTTTTAAAGTTAACATATCTGGCTCTCAGACTCGACACACAAATCCCTTGTAAAAATCAATTTGTATTATGTTTTAATTTTGTAATGTTGTTGAAACAAGCTAGATTGTTTACATGTTTCCAACATATTAATTAGACGAATGCTGTATAATTGTGTAGAACATGTTGACTAACAATGATCAACTGTTAGCGTAGAACTTGATTTGGAATGTTGAATAAAAGCCAGAAGTTTATAACCACACCTGATATGAATTTATAGAATTGGTCGGCTAGCAAGCATTATAGAGTTTTTAAAATTACTACATGTATTAATCGTATGTTTTTAATTACCTCCAATTAAATAGTCTGCACATGCACAGCTGGTGCCCGATGATGTAGAAATAGGTACCGGTACACACCTGGCTCAATTTTAATTGGAAGTTACTAGACTTTACTTTGATACAGTTGAATGTGATGCATAACTCATTTTGTTTGTTGAATTTGTCTGCGAAATCATTTTTTTCTAAAAACTTATGACATTTAATTTCTAGACAGAAGATGGAATTTTTTAGTGTTTCATTGATGAAGGTGAAGATTGAATTTTCTCCGAGAAATCTGACTGGTTATTCAACTGTCAAAAAAAAATCCTATACCAGTCCCTGTGGTCTGATTCAGTTTTAAATGCAAAAAAAACACAGGGGTCAGTGTGAGCAAACAATAATTCAACTGCATCTTTTGTCTACCGTATAAATAAGATTCTGGACAGACAGAGATTCCAAAATGATTAATGGAAAACAATTCTGTAAAGTGATTAATATTGTATTGTCCTCGGGGGTACACAATGTTTTCTCGGAAACATTAATACAAATCAATGTACCAACAAAAAACATTTGTAACGACTTCATGATGTGTTCGGCAGCGTTAATACGAGTCAATCAATGTCCTGTTAGAAAACATTTATATTGACTTCATGATGCAGTTTGATTGTTAATCTATTAGAAGTCTTCTCTGGAAATAACCCTGACCTGTGATGTATATTCATTAGCCTTATACAGGGTTTTCTTCACTTAAGAAGATTGCCGGGCCCATAGAAAGATTCAGTATTTCAGGGACACTCTTTCCAGTGTCCCCATCCCAACTATATATAACTAAGCCAAGTACTGTGTTAATTAATCACAGGAAAAGGATGAGGTGTGTATCGGTGCCTTACCCCGAGTATGATGAAGAACCAGGAAAAACAATTTCGCATAAGAGAAGGGATATAATGCCAGGCCCCAGTTTCACAAAAAAACTTAAGTTTTTGCTCAAACTCAACTTATTTATTATATCAATAATTTCTCTGTTTTATTGTATATAATTCTGAATGTGGTATTATAATAAGGTACAAACATGGTATTATAATGGTTGCCCACAAATTCGACCTAACAATAATCTCTTGATATGAAATAATTGAATAAAAATGATTTGAGTCTGTTATTGGGAAGTTGACTTATGACTCAAATGAAAAGGGAGTTTTAAGACTGAATTTGTCTGCCAGACCCAAAATAATTTATGCTGGCATGTTCAACACATTGTTAGTAAACAAGAAAACAAACGATAACATTTCTAGTAAAAGACACAAGATTTCTAGACAGAAAAAACACTTGAGTCCATTATTGAGTTTCTACTCAATTTTGTTCGTGAAACTGGGGCCTGGTTCTCATGTATCTTATATCCCCCTCTGGAATTACCATGGCCGTTAAACAACAGATTTTGAAAAATTATAAGAAGTAAGATGGAGGGGCCCATAGAAAGGGGTAAATAGCTTTGTGAGGAAAAATGACTTTATAAACACTGCATAGCTCAATTTAAACTTTTCTGACTGATAAAGATTTAGGAAAAAACTCATCTTAATAATTGCCCCCCCCCCCCCCCCCCCCCCCTCTCACCCTTGGGAAATGTTAAGCCCCCAGGGGCATTTAATAGGAATTTTACGGTATGTTTCTAGAAATGAGTTTAAGGTTTGTTGACAACCATTCATCGCATTTGGCCTTTGACATTTACATGCTGTAGATGCTAAATTCATGGTCTGCAAAGGGTTTTGGCACATAAATTTTATACCAAAAAGTAGTCAGTATATAATTATATAGAGTAAGGTGATTTTTTGGGGTAAACATTTATGTGCCAAACCCCTTTGGATCTCTGTTCTAGTGCTTCTGCTTTCTGTTCCCATAATGCATTTTTTGTTTTCAATCCAGCCTGCTACCATAATGGGTGGTTGGAACCCTGATGTATATACAAATCTTATGGTAATTGCTGGAACACAAAATCCATAGAAATCTAAGCCAGTTCTCTCTTATGAAGAGGATATAGTGGTATTGACAGGAAGTGTGTACCATCAATTCAAGATTGATATTAATGATCCTGCTTTTGTAGAAACGAGACGTATCTGACAGCAGACAATATGTATTGAGATAAATCTAGTATCTGACAGCAGACAATATGTATTAAGATAAATCTATCGCCAATTTTTCTCTCCGTGAAGTTATGTATATATACGTCATCATGTTTCAACTAGATTATTTGATAATACGGGAAAGCTAGGGAGCCGTTTGTATGCCAGGTAGCTATTGGTTATTCAAACTGAGGCTTAACTTACGGGGCAATTGTCCAATCATGGGAATATTACTATATTTAGGACTTCTGTTATTTTTACAACGAACGCAATTTCTGTGTTGCTCATTTTTTCGGGTCACATATCATAAATGAACTAAATACTGGTAGGTGTGATTTTTTTTTTAAAAAACATTTGTGTATACTAGTCCAGCTCCGGCTATAGATTACTGAAAATGAACTCCTAAGTAGTTTATTTTTTATCATTTTTGTGTACTGAATGTTTGTGTAAAAGTACATGTAATTATTTAAAGGTCAAAGGTTATAAAATTTGAGATCTCCCTCCATACTCAAAATTTCATTTTCGCTTCCAATCTTGCTAGTTCAGTTGTAATTTTATTAAATTTGATGTTGCATATAAAAAACATAAATTTTCAAATTTTGAGATTTTTAAAATTGAGGCTTGAATTTTGAGATCAATGGTGTAATGTGAACAATTAATGATTTTGAGAATCTCACGATTTTGACAATCTTGAGATCAATTTACAAATGAATATATCTTCAAATTTTGTAAAATCGAAATTTTGAGATTAATCTCACATTTTATAACCTGAGATTAAGGTATGTATCAGCGACACTGTAAAGACATGTACCATTGTAGAGATACTTATAAGCTATGAATATATGTAGTTCATCTCATTTTAATTAATAATTGCTAATTTCTTAATAAAAAGTTAACTCTTCTTCCTATGCTGTGTTATTTCTTACAGAAATTCTTTACTAGCTGTCCATACCACTACACTCTTGCCCCACCACTGAGCCAGGAGGTAGAGTATTGGGCTATGGACATGAGAATCACGAGTTCGAACCCAGGACACAGCACATGTTTTCTGTGCCAGTTTTAGTTTAAGGTCATTTGTCTTCTGCTGATACTGTTGTCAGTTATTAGGGGAAACCAATTTCAATCATTGGGTTTTACGCTCCTTTTCAAGTCAAGAATTGTATGAGGCGGATAGTTCACCTATCATTCTTGGGAAGAACCAGTACTAGACTCACATTCTCAGTAAGCAACTTCCTCCTTTCTCACATTAAGAGACATGGCCAGTAGCGGGGCTCGAACCCACGGCCCTCCATCAGTGAGACTGGTTTGCTTAAAGAGTATGCTAGCATAACTCATTAACTGGTTGAATACATCACTGGAAACAAACACTAAACAATATACTAGATGCTTTATTGAACAACAAAATATCCAGACATTTAATCATTTTTTAAACGGATCACAACAACGAAAGAAAGAAATCATATATATATAACTATAAACTATATGAAATAAACACATAACAATAAAGTATACTGACCATTTATGTGTGACAAAAAAAATATAATGAACAAAATTAATCAGCTAATTTTATCTTTCTTACTCAAGGGGGATAACTTTTAGTTGACTCGGTCTTGGTTCGAAACTATGGAACCTTTGACTGTTATGTACAAAACAGTTAAGGATAACGGACCCTAATACAAACTTGTAATGGCAATGAAAAATAGTTAGAGGTACCTTATTCTTATAAATTGTGACATTCAAACTATAATTGATTAAATATTAACTTTCAATCATACATTTGAAACATTGAACCTGTTTCATTATATCATAAAGGGAGGTAATATTTTACATGTACATTTGTACTAATTAGTGCTCTTCCTTTTTTATGATTATCAATCGCATTTTTAATTTCATGTTCACAAATACCAGAATTACACAATTGAGAAAAAGCTCGTAGTGAATGATTTATAAATGATTCATTCTACATAATTATTCAAAGAAAATTAACATGAGTTTAATGGTTAGATATGAATCGAGGGTTCAACGCAACAGTGTCGTAACTCATATTGAAATAAGAACAAGTTACGACAGTGTTGCACTAAGCCCTCGATATGCTTGTATTAGGGTATGTAATCCTAAAGCATGCATCAAATCGTACGGACTACTAGTATATTTATACAGTGTTATAAGTACCTGTATAGATTTTTGACACACTATTAATGTGTTGCAAGTATTTCAATCTATTCTAATCTTTCTTGGCATCATATATTGAATAACAGAATAAGGGCTTTAATTATGAAATATCTTATGTGTACCGGTAGGTTATAGTTCATACTTGGGTTTTCTGTGTAAATAAGATAGCGACTGTAGCCTTTCTTGTTATGAGGAACACCCAATTATCCATTCTAACAGTCTTAGTGCCCATTTCAGTTGCTCTTCAAAACTAAGCAGTTAAAATGCCGGTTCTATACTCGATTAACATAAGAAAGCCAAACATTTTTTAAAATCCTTGTCACATAAGTGGGGCGGGTACTAAGTTCTGTGAAGTATCTGCTCTTGATGTATTATGGGTTCAGGCACCTTGGCCAGGTTACCCATTAATGCTGACCAGCTCTTGTCAAAACAGCTGATAAATTCCACAGACACAATGTGATGTCAAAGATGGGAGACAGTTGACCATGGACGTAATTTATTTAATACCTTCAGTCAAAATTTCCTAGATTCCAGAAAGGATGATAACCACCACAGTCTAACCTGTGTTAGCGACCATATCCTAATAAGGGCCTCTATTCGAGGTGGACCCTAACACAGGATGGACTGTATATGGTAAAACAACAAGTGTTTGTATAAAATCAAGTGAAGTATAGGGTGTAATTAGTGATTCAGCAGTTTAAATCTTCACCAATCAATAGTTATAGACAATAATAATAAAGTACTGATACGGTATGATAATAGAAAAAAAATTGTTACATTAAAAGCAGGATACGAGGGCATAATAAAGATTCTACCAATCTTTCCTTTCTTAAAAAGCAGTATTTGGATTTTTCACGTAATGAATCCAAATTTGAAGTTTTTGGACTAGTCACTTATTGACAAAAAAAAATTCTAGCCCCTAGTGTACAAGTTTAACTTGGATATTCAAAATACATGCAGCAGGATAAATTAAGGACTTAAGGACCATATTTGGAAACCAAACAGTAGCACAAAGTGGGAGGGGTCAAATTTTACAGATTTGTAATTTTGGAATGATTTTTTATGAGAATCATTTATAATATGTTTAACACATTTTACATAAAATGAAAAATATCGGTGATTATTTATGAAGACGTAAACCTAGCAATAAGTTATCAGAGTCAAACCCTACAATTTGAATGAAATTTGATGAGGACAAGAAACACAAATTAATTCATTTTGGCCTAACTCTTAACAATAAAACCAAGAATAAGTATGAACAGTAATTATTAAATAGCACAATAAAGCATGATCTGAAAAATTCACTAGCAAAACAATTGCAAGAAGAAAAAAACACAACAATAAGAAAGTCACTACATAACTACAATCAGCATTTTGACAAAATTGGTAAACAAATTCATACTAGACTGAGAAACAAACATATTTATGAGGCCAAAAAAAAAAACACAATAAAATGGCAAGTCATCATCTACATATAAATTGCACTAAGTATATACACAGAGACTAACTCAAGCTTTTTTGAAAGCAAGCAACAACATCATGAAAATACAGTCAATCAAGTCAACATAGGCCAAACAAACAAAGAGAAATAAGTACGGCCTTAATTTAGAGGTATCTAAACTTAATTACAACAATAAACATGCACTTTTAAGTGACCTTTCATCCAGGAGAGGGGGGGGTGTATTGAACCTCTCGGGTCACGGGATTCATTATTAGGGATTCGTTCAAATAAAGATAAACAAAAGATGAGAATACATAAGATTAGATATTTAATAGTCTTCATTGAGAGATTCATAAGGTACATTCATATCAATACTAGAAATGAGGCCAGGGGACAAGTAAAAAGGGGCCACAACTCCTATGAAAATGTTTGGATTTTAACACAAATCAAACTTGACCTGTATTTTATTTTATCATACACCATCATGTAAAATATTAAACCAATCCATGAAATATTTCTTGATTGGTTGGGGCATAAAAAAATGCTCAAACAATGGCCCCTGATCACATGGGGTACCTTCCATCCAATCAATTAGAACATGCAATTTGAATCAATAAGAACATGTAATTTGAGATTGGTGAATAAAATTATATTTTTAAGAAGCGGAAGATATTGCACATTTATGTCATGATGATATTTTTATCAGATCATTCTCTGAAATGGATCAAATAAAATTAATAGCAAATATACCCCAAAAACTGCACCATGGCAAAATAACATCATTACACATTTTAATTAAGTCAAATGAGAAATCAAACTTGCTTTATTAATTCTTGAAATTATATCCAGTGAATCCAAAAGTCTATCAATAGCTCAACAATAGAACAAAAAATCTATCAATTTTAACAGTCCCGGGGCATTTATTAGAAATTAGTTGGTACACTGTCCTGTCAGTGCAATAAGGTTGTAACTTTAGATTTGTAGAACTGAGTTATAACCTTCTAGCAGACAAGTAACAACAAGTGACATAAATATTATGCGAAAAAATCTTGTTCAATAAAACTTCTATACTTGACAATGCTCTAATTAAAGACTAAACAAATATTATCAACTTCACAAAATTCTACAATAAAATCAACAAAATCAAAATACTACATTAATCAAAACATAAAAAGAGCTTTACAAATAGATAGCACTCAGTACTAACCAATCAGATGTAAGGATTAATATAGCACTCAGAACTAACCAATCAGATGTAAGGATTAAGATAGCACTTAGAACTAACCAATCAGATGCCTTAATTCAAACTTAATTACTTTTAATGTTTCCAATTTTACATTTTTTACAAACACATTTGATCAGAAAAAAATATATATTTAAGAACTAGAACTACATTTAAGGTAAGTGTCTGGCATCATTATGTGACAACTAAATTTTGCTAAATTATTCAAATAAAACTTTAAATACAGCATGGCAAGAATATATTGAGGCACAAAGTTTCAAATTTGATAATAAAAAATTCAAAAATAATTCAGTTACATTACTGATTATATTGGAAAAACTTTTTTAAAAATTGATTTACAAATGCAGGGTAACCATCCATGAAGACTTCATACTAACAGAGCGCAAAACCCGAAGGGGACCATTTCATATCTTGGCCAAGATAGCATTTTAAAACTAAATTCTTACTAATTTTATCCATTTTAGACATCTGTCTATAGGAGAAGACAAAGCAAAAGATTCCCAATGTAATGAATTTGGTTTAAGTTTTAATTTACAAACATGGGATAGTCAGATACAACGTATTTGTTGAAATGTAAATGAAACGGTCCCCATTTTTTCAGTCCAAATTGAAGCACACAGATTATAAAAAAGTCCCTGAATAAAGACTGAAGTGTGGTCTACATAGACAGGTTTTACCATAATGAAAAAATTGTCATCATTTTCAATGTAGACATACTTATCTACCTCACCCAAAGATCAAGATAGACAACTCTTGTATTCTTGAAAAATAAAGAACTTTACATAAGAGTGATGTCCCTTGTTTCAAAAAAAATATGGACACATAGTGTTTATAATACTTTGGTATTGGCAAAAGCAGACTTACAGTATAACAATGTATAAAACATATAAATTGTCAACAATCAATACTAGGCACAAAAATAAAAGTATGAATGAAGGACAAAACCTACACTATAAAAACAGTATTAAGCCTACAGTCTTGCTATTGGTCCAATTTTAGACTGTGCTTGGTAAAAACCAATCAGAAGCCTAGAGATATGAGACTGGTATACAAACTCAGGTTAATGATCTCAAATGCTGCACAAGGTTTGTTTTAATGGAATGAATTGCATGTTATACAATCCAAATCAGGAGTGTAAATAAATAAAAAAATTAATTGAATTAAATGAAGTATGGCCATCCTTAAAAAATATTGGTTGGCGACCCAAACTATTAACAGTGGTAAGTAGGTAGGAATTTCTTAAAAGAATATTATTATAGGATTGTATTGGGGAAAAAGCAGGAATTGGTCAAAAAACGATAATAACATTTTCAGGGGATTTTCTAACGAGTCTGTTTGGTATCTACAAACCAACATCTATTAAGGATGGCCTTAAAATGAAAAATTCTTATTCAAAAGCTTACAAATATGATTAAATCCATTACCAACCCAATGAAAAATGTTACAACAAGATATTTTGGTCAAAATTAAGGCATGATTTTTGTCACTCAAATGAAATAGGATGTGAAATCAAGAAAAAATGACAATTTATTGCAGTTAACAACTAAATAGGCATTGAATTAAGCTTTAAGCTCAGAAAAACAAATGATTTTGAAATATGTTCAGGCTAGAGGGCTATAAAACTTGAGAACAGATGACCAGGCTCCAGGGTTACAAAACTTGGGCACAGCCTTAGGGCTCAAATCAAGTATGACATATGAAGAACTATTTAATGTTCCTAAAATTTATCATTAGTATCATCATTGTTTTACCATAATGATATTTGAAAAATTCAAATACAAAATATGAAATTTGAGCATAAAGAACAATCATAAGTTTCTTCAAACCCAGATTTTTTGATAATCAAATAAAAATAAATTCACATAGTATTACCGGTATATAAAATACATGTTTTACTAGGCGGAAAATAGCGTACTACATAATCTTCAATACAGTCATAACATTGAGCATAAATTTACAATAAAATATAATTCAAAATTGGTTTTCATTTCAATAATAAGTTGAAAACTAAACATATGGGTTTAAGCTTCAGCTCAAATTTCAAAATTAACACAAAAATTTAATCTGAGCTTTGTAGAATTTAAGCTTCACTGAAAAATTCATACAGCATTACTACAACACACACAAGCTTAAATTTCTAATTATTAAGCTCTAAGCATCACTTTGTAATGCACAAGCAACTATCAGCTTAAAAATCAAACAATTTGTATTGTATTTCAGAGCTCAAATTCAGAAAAATTAACTTCTAAGTTTGATGGTAATACAATTTGAGCATAAAAACAAATTTCATACTATTTCTATTGCTCGATTTTAATTAAGAGCTCAATTTTAAAGCCATTAAGCTCTAAGTTTTATTCAACAGAATTTGAGCTTTTGAAAAATTGATGATGGTTATATTACATTCATGAGCTCTCAATGAAAATTTATTGAGCTTGAATTTGAATTCTTGAGCTTAATGTAAAATTCCAAAGTTTTTTAATACAATGATAACAAAGTATAAGCTCAATCAAAACTAGAGTGTAAACACCCAAAGTGTGGCCGAACAACGGACATTCATTGATCCTAAAAGCTCTTCCTGAGCCAAAGGCAAAGGTGTGCTAAAAATCCTTAAGCTCTAAGTTTAATCTTGTACAATTTAAGCTTAAATCCAAGAAGTTCGGTGAGAACTGCAGAAAATGCTGATAACACCACAACCTTGGTTATGTTCAAGATGAGAGGATTTGCTGATATCCCAGAGATCTTAAATGGACTTTCCAGTTCCTGCAAAGAACAAAAGCATGAGAATTATTCATATTTGAAATGCTGAACAGTTTAATTAAGTAACTTAAACTTGGTCTAAAAGCTTAGCTGAACAATAAATAGAGAATAAATATTTGGTGCCGAAATGAAGAAGGTTTATCTGGTGAGGCTTAGAAAGCTGATATGGCCGAGCCTCTGGTGTTATAACTGCATTTTTGTGAAAAACAGCATAAAAATTATACACATTTCACATAAATGCATCCCTTTGCTTATCTAAAATGCGAAAATCTAAAGATCTGTACAAAGATTGCGCCCCTGAAAAAATCCAAGTTAGCATTACCTTCAACAAAGTCTCGGCAAGTTTTAGAACATTATTGGCCACCATAAGCTCCTCCTTCTTGTGCGGTTTCTGTTCCATCTGTAGATACAGGTTGATTTGTTCTGTTATAAGCACCGAGAGGTTGCGATATTTCTTGTTTATTCTCAAGCCTAACGTCATGAACCGGAGTAGGTAGACGCCAAGAGCCAAACTCCATAAAAGTAGTTCCCAGTTGACTAAATAGTTCAAGTATGTCTCAGCTTCCCTCAATAACTACAGATATAAAATACAAATATAAAACTGAAATTGTTACCAAGCTCACCCTAATTTTCCACGCGACTCTAGATTTTTCATTAGGCTTGAGGAAGGGTTAATCCTCTTTCTCACTTATTTTACCCTTCCATACGCTTTCTGACCGACCCTCCTACCCTATTTTTTATGAGCATGTATCCAGAAACAAACAAATTTCTTTAAGGTTTACAGAGAATTTTTCCTCTTGTCTACAAATAACTACACATTATAACAGTATTTACCTGTAGGCACATTAAAATCAACATAATCAATGTAAGAAGAAATGCTGATGACACTATCACATTCACCGACCTCTGAGGACCTCGTTTCTGTAAAATAAAAGACCTTAAATTAATCTCTCTTGTAGAAAAAAATTGCAGTGAAAAATGAAAAGTTTTCCAAAATATTATCAAGTAAGATGATTCTATGTTATAAAGAGGCATGTCTAGTCCCCTATAATCGAACACCAGCATAAAACAAGAAGAGAACCCCTCACAAAATTGGATAGATAATTTAGCAAAAATTATCTACAATAAACAGTGAACAAGTCTTAGAGTGAACGCTCGTCTGTTCACTGCCTCAGTGAGATCTATCCACCTACATGAAGTAGACGCTGCAGACACAGTGATCACAATAGCTTGACTTTTTCTTTGAAACAGCCAAGCTAAAAATTGGTAACTAATGTTTATTCATGTAGTAACCGAAAGTAAGTGTCACAGACTAAGAGATGTCGGCATATAGCAAACAAGATTTAAACCTGACAAGAAAAGCCACAGAATGGAGAATAAATGAGACCTTAAGGAATAGTTCACCTTTATTGATAGGTCAATTTTGGTGTATCATATCCATACAAAGTGTGGTAAAGACTGGCCTTTTGTTATGTCCATATTACCATAGGTGGCCACTGACTTAGGTTAAACTGTATCCACACCCACTCACCTTGAGATACGAACGAAGGGAGAGCCATGTTCGTATATTCCTAACTTTATTCAATCGTAAATGCGGTAAATCGAACTTCCTTGCTCGTCTAGACGATGTCAGATAACAAAAATGCTTGGCATACAACAATCGCTACAAAAAAAAAATAAACACAAGTAATACAACATCACAACACAAAGTCTCAATTTATCTGTCCAAGTGCAAATTTGTCATTCTTAGCACAAAAAGTACAACCTTCATCATGATAAAACTCATGATATGTCAAGAGTTTTTAAGTCATTTGTACCAAAACATAGCCATAATGTAAACAAAATATTGTTGACAAACAGTTTTAAACTCTTTGAAACAACAACAAAAAGTTATCATAAACAAATTATATGCATTTTAAGTTCTTCAGCAGATTATAGAGAAAGGTTAACAGACTGGAAACAGTAAAATGACATCCAATTTGTCAAAATATTTTGGAGCATAAATGCCAGTCTATGTTGGCTTGTTTCATGATGAAATGTAAACAAATACAATTTTATGGATATTTTTAACACATTATTACATGTATTTAAATGTCTGCATTCATGACAGGAAAAAAGTACTTTTGTCATTGATAAAATGGTTACATCCTAGCTATAAAAAAAAATCCAAAAACATGAGCAGAAGATGGTTTAATACTTACTTGTTTAAAAGTTCGGTCTGCAACAGACAGCAAGAAAAACAGTATTGCACTAAGACACAGTCTTTGTATCGCAGCATTGGTATGTATCAACCTCGCCCTGTATCAAAAATTGCAAATTAATTATTTGGCAAGTAACAGAGAAATTTGAATACTCCAAGATGAAGTGACCTTGACCCCAAGAGGAAATGACCTTGTCCCTAAGATGAAGTGACCTTATCTCCAAAGATGAAGTGACCTTGATGTGACCTTATCTCCCAAGATGAAGTGACCTTGTCACCAAGATGAAATGACCTTGATGTGACCTTATCTCCAAACAGACATAGCCATTGTTTCATGCAAACTATCTTAGCATGGTTAATATTAGTATACCAGTAAAATAAATTGAAAAAAAAACAATACTTATTCCCATAACTATAACTTCCAGAATATCATTATAAATAATGAATATTCATAAATGACCACTACGTTTTATTTATTCTCCACTGCCAAATAAGGACCTCATAAATATTCATAACTTACCTCTATGTAAACTAAATTACCTCCCTTTAAAACATCATCAATACAGACATTATAAATATTCATGTCTTACCTCCATGTTTTATTAATACTCCATTCCCAAACAGTTTCAAGAATGTCCCAACTCAATAAACTTGGTAAGTCTTTGGAATGAAAAGCTTCAAACAAAAAAGGGAGAGCAGCCATGAGTAGCGAGAATGTCACACCGATAAATATGTAGTCTGAACTCTCGGGAATCTTGTCCACGGTTTCAATAATCGCCCAACCGATATCTAATGCTGTAAGTTCAACTTTTTTACATTCATTCCTCTCCCATATAATACAGGTCACTGAAAAAGTTGTTTTAAAACATCTGATAATTCAACAAATAAAGTACATGTAAAAGCATATAGGATAACAATTATAACTTTTTTTTAAATTTTTCAAAGTTTTTACTAGGTAATCAAGACATCGTTGAAAGTTTTATCAAAATCACTTTGGAAATGTAGAAGGATTAGCACATAGAAGAGTATTTCACTACATATATGTATTTACAAATGCACAAAATAAACAAAGGGTCTCGAAAAAGGAGCCCCCTACAATATACACAAGGGATAACCTGGTAACCTGGAGACCTATCATATGAATCAGAAAATTAACAGATCAGCAATTTTCTGACATTATCATGTACATTTGTACAATTTGGTACCATTCTGAATAAAGATCAATTATACTTCTTTCTCAGGTTATCTTAAACTGAAACAAAAAAAATACAATAAAAAAAAAAAATGTTTCAATAATACAAAATAATAAAATATTCAGTAACTATACCTTTATCGGGCGGATGAGAACTACTGGCCGAAGAAGACTGAAAAAATAAATACGAAACAATTTTATTCCTAATATTTTGTTGATTTACAAACATGGCAATTATTTTAGGCCAGAAAAAAAGTTTACGATTCCTTGACCGACCCCTACTTTTGTCTTTATAAGCCCTAAAAGTTTCGAGTAGCAAAATCCAAAGTTCCCAAATATCTGGGGATATATCACACCTTGTATTTCATGAAAAATATTGTGTGATTTTATTAACCTGTCAAAGCTGAAAAATTTCACGGTCAATGCAAGCATCTATTTTTAGCTTCGATGTGATTTGATAACTTTTGTATTGTTGCAGTCTATTCCCTTAAATTAGCAATATAATAAACAAAAACTATCGACTGTGGTATGAAGCTAAAAGTAAACGTATTCAGGGACTGCGTAATTATCCAGGATTTACAGTTTGATAAAATCGCACTATATGTTAAGAAAAAAATCAGAAAAGAAAATTTTTCACTCTATCAAAGTTTTTGTCAAGAAACCCTAAACATGACTTATCGTTTCTAACCTTAACGATGCAAATTAACTACAGCATCAAACACAATACAAGCAGTACAGTATTTCTACAATCCGCTACACGTAGCACAACTCAATAAGCGCAATCTTGACGTCAAAGATGGAAAAAGCACAAAAAATGCGAAATTAAAATTTCATAGAGTGTGCTATTTAAATAAAGATGAAAAGACGACAGAAATCAATACAAATATATAGTCTTAGAAAATAATAAAATAATAAATAAATAATAAAAAATTAAATAACAAGTGAAAAAGTGAAAAAAAATGTACTACAATCTATATGAGAACTTTGATGTAAAATAAGGTTGATTATATAGTAGAAAATTCTCAAAAATAAAAAAAAGGAAAAAAATATATTTGTAAGTGATATAAATTAGGTACAACTATGTTTCATACCCACAGTATGCACACCTGATGCGTGCAAGGTAAATAGAGACCAGCAAATGTATATACATGTATATAAATTCAAGTACACTAATGAATAGGTAAAGAAAATAAAACATTACTACAAGCAGAAAGACCTTAATATAAAGACCCGACGTCAGACTAAAAATGGTTCTAACATTGAGGTGATCTCATTATATGGATGAGATTTAGTGGTGATCTCATTATACGGATGAGATCAAGTAGTGATCTCAATATAAGGATGAAATCTAGTGGAGATCTTAATATACAGATGAGATTTAGTGGTGATCTCATTATAAGGATGAGATCTAGTGGTGATCTCATTATACGAATGAGATTTAGTTGAAAATATTGAACAATGGGTAATATTGAGTTGGTTGTGATTCTGAAGTGATCTCATAATTAAATTCACAGAAAATGACGAGCCAGTCCAACAACATGGCCATAGGTAATTTTGACAGGAATGTTTTTTATAATGGGTTATAACTAACTGATTCCTCCCCCCCCCCCCCTCCCCATTTCAGACAAAATCCAAATTTGCCCCACCCCCACTCCAACAATCTTAAATTGCTTCCTTTGTATGTGTGTTTGTTTATATCAAGTTTTACGCCCCTTTTCAACAGTCAGAGTCATAATTATGAGGCAGACAGTTCACCTAACTAACATTCCTGGGAAGAATCAGACCTAGACTCCCAATTCCTCTGTAAGCAACTGCCTACTTTCTCACATAAAGAGACATGATCGGTAGCGGGGTTTGAACCCACAAAAATTGTTTCCTACTGGCCTGAAATATAACTGATCATAATAATAAAGGAAGTCATATACAGGTGGTCCCTAAGTGAGGTCTTACTGTGTGTATAAATCACAATAGAAAATAAGGAGACTTTAAAGCGCTATTCAGAGAATTTTAATGATGACACCATGAGTGTCACTATGAGTGTCATCATGTACTAACTGCTTGATTATGCTGATAGAATACTCGCTGCTGTTTGGTCGAGCCAGGTCACATGCTGACCTAATATTTTCCCATATTAGGTCAGTAGCAATTCTTATCAAGTCTGTGTAACCAATGATAATCTAGCAATTATTTCATATCATTCTAAACTGGACGTTAAGAGAGAACTATATTATAATACAGCATAAACTACCATAACTAGCAAAACATACAAACTATGAAAGGTTAAATAAATTACAAAAAGATATCTACATTGTTATAATATATTTGATAAAGACACAGTACTAGATATAACAGAGAAAGAAGGTTTGAAAAATACACAAATTTCTAAGAAAATAAATAACAATAACAAAGCTATCAATATTTAAACAAAAAAATCTTACTTATGGTAAATATTAGGAAATTCACCATTAACAGCAGAAAACGGGTCCCCCCCCCAAAAAAAGTAAATATCTATAGGACAAAACTTTTTTTTATAACAAAAATTGTTAAGATCTTAGTAAAGGTATGTCTATGAAACGGGCCCCAGAATGGCCCCAGTACAGAAAAGTCACTTCAACACATTTTGATGTAATGTTCCCCATCACAAAAATAAACAGACTCAAATTTTGACATGAATTTTCAACAAGTTTGCAGCAATGTTGATTTATCATTTTATCATAATGCACAAAACTGTACAACAACAATTAACAAATATTAATGGTTTTCATCCAAGTCTGCGTCATTGTGTCATAAATGGGCATCGCCCATGTCACATGACACAAAACCATTTTGTTTTCTATAATGTTTAAAAACACAAAAATTCTTTCAAAAACACAAAAATTCTTACAAGTTAAGCAAATTCAGTAATCTGGTTAATATGTCAGCAATTGTACAACTTAAAGACGAAAATGATACATAAAAGCCATATAAATTAATGGGTGAAAGTAAAAAATTTTGAAGACTGGACTACTTTAGCTTGTTGCCATGGAAACTACAAAAACCAGTCAAATCCAGACAACTTCCACCCATATGCCAAGTGCTATTTTTTTACTATGAAGGTGACACTGAAAGTCAGCATTTGCATTGTGAATGTTCCCTCCTAATCACCTCTGTCGTGTAATTTTTCCCCCTTTCACCATCGCCCAGTTAATTTCACCATTAAAAAAACGCTGGATGCTAATGCACAAACGCAGAAAAAATTAAACCAATTCGGAGCAACAAGAACGTAACTTATTTTATAAACCATATTGTTGCATCAAAAGGGCTGAATGTGATTTTAAGAAGGCAAAAACACAATGTGCATGTGAGTTTTTCTGTCTGTAGCTTAAAATACCAAAGAAAATAGTCCAGCGTGATATAACAAGATAGCATTATGTTTTGAAAGCAGTTTAAGAGTTGTTTATAATCACACAGACACACACGTAATACAGAATAATAGCATATGATGTCAACTTTTACACAAATCATAATGCTCCCAAAATTAAAGCCTGCTTGACCTTTGACCTTGTGAATTGACCTATGACCTTCAGATGTGACCTTTACTTTAACTGTTGATTTGACACAATATATCATTATGACATGATGTTGCTTTGAATGTGCAATTTTGATTTCTTACTCATGAGACACAAAAATGACAATAATTAACTGTTTGTTTACTGTGGAATCATTAATTTTCATTGGGGATTTCATTTCGTGGGTCGGCTCATCCACGAAGTCAAATCCCCACGAATTTAAATGCAGAGATAAAGCATTTTGTTTCAAAATCAAAATCCACGAATTTATATTCCCACGAAACAGCCATTTTAGTAAAAACCACGAAAATTGAGTCCAACAAAAATAAATGAAAATACAGTATTTGTTTAACTGCTGTTTAATGGCCCATTTGATAACTGGTCATTTTAGAGCCACCCCACAGGGAGTTGAAATAATTAAAATACAGGAAAATTGGTGATTTATATCCCTATTCATTTTGAAAGCATTGAAACACACCTCACTAGTTTTTCTGTGATTTTCTAAACACAGTAGTTGGCTCATTGGATGGGATGGGGACACTTAAAAAAACGTCCCTAAAATATCGAAAGACAGAGCCGAGATTCAAACCCACAATCTTTTATTCAGCAGTAGTATAGCACATTTATACTAGACAAATAAATAACAAACAATACATGAAGAAAGGCATGAACTAATCAATCCAAGAATGTCAATGGAACACAGGTTACATTACTTTTTATTATACTTCAATTAAAAAATTTATTCAAATATTAAACAGTAAAAATATTAGCAAACTGGAAAAAAAAAATCGAAAAGGTAAATATTTTCCCAGAACTAACGCATTAATATGTAGAGGGAAAAAATCTAGATAATTAGACTATTCTATAATGTGTAAGTCATATAAATATTATTAAAAGTTTGATTTTAATTGGAAGACATAAGAATAAAGATAAATACAAAAATTTAGACCCCAAAACTAACACTGATACAAATGATTCTCTATTTTTTAATATGAATATCCACCAAATTTCTTTATTCCAAGATCTCATGGTTTTAGATTAAGATTTTAATATATATACACTAGAGTTCATGTATAGTGAATTTCTGGAGTTAATTGTATCAATACATCAATTAGATTGAATTAAAGGATAATTTTGAAGAGGAAAAATAATTACTTTGCTATCATTCTAATCATTCACTATATCAGAGTTTACTATAGCCATGTTTTACTGTATTGTAAAAATGCTTAAATTTCACTTAACAAAAACAATTGTTTTCAAATGCCAACATCAAGTGCACCACTTTAATACATAGGTTGATACATAAGCATTTATCATAATAATACTCCATGTCATATGGGCTTGTCAACTAACAATCATAATATTAAGTGAACAAGAAAAATATATACCCCCTCCCTTCTCATTTATTTTTTTATCATAATATAAAACTATGACCATGAAGCAACATGTCAATTAACCTTTTTGAAGTTTAAACATTGTATTAACATTCTAATGTGTTTAAGCATGACTTGACCATGTTTAAGCAATGTTTGGCAATGTTTAAGCAAGGTTTGATCATGTTTAAACAATGTTTGGAAATGTTTAAGCAAGGTTTGACCATGTTTAAGCAATGTTTGGCAACGTTTAAGCAAGGCTTGACCATGATTAAGCATTGTTTGGCAATGTTTAAGCCAGGTTTGACCATGTTTAAGCAATGTTTAAGCAAGGCTTGACCATGATTAAGTGGGGTTTAGAAATTTCGACATTTCACTGGTTTATGATCAGTGTTAGTTTCTGGTAGTCTTCAAGTACCGTACACCTCTACAAAGTAGGCATACCTGTCTACGGTAGGACCGCTATCAACAAATGCATACAACTGTTAGATTCTAGCACATGTTATTGCCTATGATATGGACAATCAAACATGGGTGAAGATCGTTTAACACCAACATTGGGCATTTTTTATGAATACCGTGGCAAAAAGGAACAAAGCCCTTAAAGGGACTCTATAAGCCATTTACAGGCACCAGTTAACTTTGAGTAACTAATAAAACTAAATGTACTTAATTCTTACACAAATAAACATAATTATATAAACATTTCCTGGCAATCTAATTTTTTTTGGAATCAGAAACTCTACTTTTAAATATTCAATTATATGCATAACAAATTTCCTTTACTTTGAAGAGAAATTTTATAAACAAGCACTGGAAATGGTACCCGGTCTGAACCAAGAAACAGCCAAATGTGTTCCATATTTTTGTTCCATCATGTTCACATTATGAGTGATTTCTAACAGGATTTTACTGTAAGTACCAGGATCAACACAATCTTACCTCCATTGGAAAGAACTCAGTAACTTTCTTACCTCCATATGGAAGAGCTCAATAAGATTTCTTAACTATCATTAAAGAGTATGTTATAGTTTTCATCAGGTGTATATAGACTTGAGGAACACCACTCAGCTTGTAATAAATATTTTTCTTGCTTCCTTTTAATTTTTTATCAGGTGCGGAGTTATTCATCATCAGTATTTCAGTATTGCTGCATTAGCTGTCACCAGCCAGTATACCAAGCTGCTACATAACCTTTTGCAAGAGACTTACAACTTATCAACACATTTATGAATATCTAAATGATGAAAGAAAAATAACCAATGAAATAATATCAGATGATATCAAACTGTCAGATGGAAATGTTGGCTTGGTCCTGCAACCTGATGTTAAGGTTGCAAACTGGGTTGGCCTTTGTATTTTCGTCAAGTTTTTGATACAGTGTTAGGAGACTGGCAACATGATTCAAGAGTGTGCACTAAGAATCATTCAACCAAGGTTTTTAAAAAATTGGCTACATTAAACTAATGGTGCAAGAACTTATAGAGCCATGTGTTTGGGCTTCACAGGTCTGCAATACCATGTTAGACAGTCATTCAACTTTAACCATTGAACTCCAAATCGTGAATTGTCATTGAATCTCAATTTTAAGACCAGTCCGACATCAACACAAGTATTTGATTGGCTATCGCTAAGTGCAGACTCAAACTTGACCAATAACATGACTGTAATACAAGGACGGTTTCCAAATATAGATTTCTTCACCTGAATCCCAAACGATCACATTTATCCAGAGGTGCGCACTTCAAATTGCATAAATTTGCATAAATTAGTGTCAAAGGTCAGTATAAAGTTATATACAGAGATTTCGAGAGAAAGTTGAGTACAGTAAATACAAACCTGTCGTTTTGTCTGTAAATATGAACCAATAAAAAAATGATATGAAATATGGTAAACAACTTTATAGTACACTGACTGCTGTATGAGGTCTTGACTTGTTGGACAATTTTTTTTTTTTTTTTTTAATATATGAATGGTCAAAGCTAATAAAGGGCACCACGATGAACTACAGTCTCCTTGCAGCACACATTTAAAGACATGACAGACCTTAAGAAACTCTGAATAAGGGCCAACTACCATGTATTCCCTACTAAATGTCCAAAGCCATTTTGTAAAAAGGGGGCATTTAAATAGAAGTAAAAATTGATTTTTTTAACAGGTTTTAAACTTATTTTATCAGTTTTAGGTATAATAATATTATATGCAGATTTTTCAGCTTTTATACAAATTGATTTGATTCAAAATATGTATGATAGGTCTGTGTATATAACACCCATTTTATACAGATTTTACCAAGAAAATTTCCCGCATATTGACTGATTGTACCAAATGTTCTTAACAATTTTAAATCTGTGTGTCTATTAATATAAACTAATTGTTTTATGTAACAATGGAAAAAACGTACATATGTAAATAATTTTACCAAGCAACATCAAGAAAGAACAACAAAACAACAACATAAAACAACATAACAACAACAATATTAATAATAAAACATGCAATAAATAAAGTGGTAAAATAAAATGTTCTCTGATACTATTTGATAATTACTTTCATCAGAAAAAAATAACAAAGTTGGCACCTTTTTTTGGTATCAGAAAAATAAAATATCTTAGATATCAATTCCAAATTCCATAACTTTAACAGTGAAAACATTTATTTATATTTTCAAGGAATGAGCCAGTGGCTTCAAAATACAACTAGAACCATGGTTTTATTTGTCCGTTTTTCCGTATCCCGGTCAAATAGTTATTCATATACATGAACTATTCATGAACTATGCAAGAAAAGTTCAAGACAAGAAATAGTCAGGGGGACACGAATGCCCCGCTGAAAAAAGGGGCCATAACTCATGTGAAAATATTTGGATTTCAACAGAAATTGAACTAGATCTGTATTTTATTGTACACCTTCATATAAAATAAGACATCAATCCATGAAATATTTCTTAAGTTATCGCTCAGGAACCAAAACTGGAACGGACGGAGAGGGGTAACACTTTATGACCTTACGCTATTTCGAATGGCGGGGGCATAAAAAGTTTATGTTTTCATGAATTCAATTCAGAGGGGGATAAGGGAAAAGTGATAGTTAATACAAATAGTTATACCTTATTAACATAAGCATGCAATATAACTTATAAAACAAGAGGGCCACATTGGCCCTTTATCGCTCACCTTAGAACCAAGGCCAATAATCAATGACCAGGTAATATAGTTTCCATCTCGTAAAACTCATTTTTACGTAGATTTTGAGATCAAAACCAACAATGAAGGTATACTACTGTTTAACAAGCTAAAACGTAGCAAATTTTCTAATCCAAGGGCCCATAACTCTTGAAGTTGTGGTCAGATTCCACCCATAACTTTGCATGTCCAAAACCATAAGGTCATACACATTCATTGTAAATATGATCAGGATTGGTGAATAAATGAAGGCGCTAGAGTGTAAACAAGCTAAATATAGCAAATTTTGTAATTCAAGGGCCCATAACTCTATCAGATTTTGCCCATAATCGAACTTAGCCGAGACATTGTGGCCATATACATTGTGAGCAAGTTTAATCAAGATTCGTAAAGAGTTGCTGTTGCTAGAGTGTAAACAAACTAATTGTGGACGGACGCCGGACGCCAGACATTCACCGATCCTAAAAGCTCACCTGATGAATCAGGTGAGCTAAAAAAATCAAAAATGCAAAGGCAAGCGTGATATTTTAAAACAAAAGTTGCATGATAACTTAAAGCCTTAGCAAATTAAACATCTGCAAAAAGTCCTACAACAACCTGATTTTTTTTTCAATAATCTAAGAAAGTATTCTTATTTTTATGGTAAATTGAGTAAATAAGATATAAAGAACTTATATAAGCTGGCCACAAAGGCATCAAAATCAAAGTTGCCAATTTTAAGCCAAAACAAGCATCAATCAATTGATCAACTTAAAAACAAAATGCTGTTTTAATTTGTTGTTAATAATTAACACAACCAGGCAGCAGACTTCAGAGACTTATTTACTTACTGTTAATATATTCATAGCATGCATATTGCTCGCCGTCATTCCAACATTTAATGCAGTATTGGACTGGGTCTCTTCATCTGATTCTTGATCGGGGGCCTCGTGGGTTGAGATCTCGGGGTCAGTACCGCAGCTACTGGATTCTGTTGTGCTGTCTACGTCAGATTGTAGGTGATCACCCCATTCTTCTGAACTGGCAAGATTCTGAAAGTTAGAAGTTTAATTTTCAAAAAGTACACTACATCATTTTCACCTTACACATAAACCACATTTTAACTAGGGTGAGATATCTAATGAGCCAATTAAATCATCTTTTTTTCAAATTTTACGAGATATTGTAACTTTTGTTTAAAACATAGAATTTCTGTAAAGAGGAAATTTCCTGAAAGAAGGTAAAATCAAATCCCCGATCTTAAGCATTTTAAATTAAAATCACAAAAAAACTTGGTGCCTGATGTTGTTAACTCAGTTTGAAGACCAATTAGAGAATGCAGTGTTATAATTGGTCCAATTTAAAATTAAGCAAAGATTTCAACCAATGAGAATGCTTGAGTACTTGAAGACTAACTATAAATTCAAAAATTATCACTCAAACTTAAATTAAGGAAAATATTTCAATAGATAAATAAATTTCTGCTTTAGAATTAGCATGTTACAAAAATGATGAGAACTTTTAAATTTAAGATTATTAAGGACATGCATAAAAAACTGCAGACAAAGGCCAGATACCAGAGAAGTAATTTAAGTCCTACAGATATACATTAGCCTTTATGTAAAAGATAATTTCCTTAATCAGATAAATACTGAGTATTTTAACAGACAGTTATTGATCACATGCTGGCTTTAATTCAAATATACAGAACATATTTACCCTTCTACTTCCTCGACTGTGCTCTGAACTTTGACCTTCAGTTTCACCCTCAGAAGAACTGATACCAGTTGTACTGTTAGTTTTCGCTTCGATTAAATTAATCTTTGGATGTCGTCTGTTCCGTAAAATACAAGTTTCTGAAGAATCTGGAATATTGACTTTCCTGCGTCTGACATTTGGCAAATGTTTCGTTGCGGCAAGATTAGTGTCAGACTCGGACTCCGTGTCTGATTTGCTAGAACCCACAATCCCTCTTTTTGTTTGCAACAAAACATCAGACTGGGTGTGGGTAGGAGTTCCTTCCCTTGAGCTTTTTGGAGTGATCTCCCTTAGTTGTACTAAGTCGGTTGTAAAGTGAACAGAATTTACAGTGTCAGAAGCAGAACTGCAACTTTGCTTCTGCATCAAATTACTAACAATAGGATCATTTTGATTTTTAAATTTTTGGTCTGACCGGCAAGAATGGTTTTTAGTTACATCAGGACTAGACTTTTCGTTGCTTGCACCCCGTGAATCAGAAGCACCAACACTTATCAAATTCTGACTAATTTTCCCAACATTTTTATCTTCATTATGAACAACTGTTCCATTAGCATGACATAAATTCTTTGGTCTATGAGCTGAACCTTCTAATGTTTCTTTGGACTCGACTTTGTTAACATCTGAAGCAACGGCAATAGATTTCCCTTCAAACTTTATTTTTTGTTCAAGCGTATTAGCACCGATATCTTCAATGCAAACCTCATTATCTTTCACTACATTCACAACTTCACTTACTGTTTCACCAGTATCAGAAGAAGCTTTCATCACACCAACTTTAGCGTTATCAATCTCATCATCTTCATTTTCCGAAGAAATAGACTGACTATGTCTTTTAGACTTATCACAACCATTGCTAATCACAACAGCCTTCTCATCCTCTGAGTTAGAATCTTTAGGAAAATCACTTTCTTGACTCTCATTAGATTTATTATACAGATCAACTTTTAACAAACCCTGACTACTTCCATTCACTGGAAACCTTGGTGTGATGTCTAATTTCATATCCAGAGATTTTCGTTTATTTCCACAACCATTGAGACCATTTTCAATAGATGAAGTCTTATCTACAATTGAATCACTTGCTTCATGAGTATGATAGGCAGACTCAGAATCTTGAGACAAATTTTCAATTTTACAATCATTTTTTAGACTAGATCTCTGATTGTTTGGCTTCAGACGAACTCTTCTCTCTTTTGTTCGTTCTCGGAGTGGTCTTGACCCAGAATGTCCCTTCATACTGGATTTCGACTGCACCGCCACTGGGTCATTTGTTGAGTTGCCAACCACATCAATGTTTGAAATACTTCCTCTGTTTTGGGACAGTGACCTTTTCCTCCTCCACCCATCTCTGAAAAAATAAGATATTACAATAAAATCCATGAGCCCAAATATTTAACATAGAATCATCTGTCAAATATATAAATCATTACATAGTCATAAATTAATAAATTGGTCTAAAAATATTATAACTATCAAGTTATACTACCTAATATACAGAGATACAGCTAAATTGATCACTCTAAATATAGTATCATAGAAAGATAGATCGATCTAAATATAGTAACACAGAAGGATAGATTGATCTAAATATAGTAACACAGATAGGTTAATCCTTACATTAACTGCTAGATTGATCATTCTAAATATAGTAACACAGATAGGTTAATCCTTATATTAACTGCTAAATTGATCATTCTAAATATAGTAACACAGAAGGATAGATTGATCTAAATATAGTAACACAGATAGGTTAATCCTTATATTAAGTGCTAAATTAATCATTCTAAATATAGTAACACAAATGCTAAACATACCAGTAGTTATATACATGTATAATTAATGGCCGTATCAAAAGAAGTCGTGTAACACTTCAAACTGGCACAGAATGTTCATATTTATGTTCAAAATGTACCAGGCATCAAAGAATTTCTGAACAATGACTAATTAGCTGAGACCCTGAATGTGTAAAGGTCTGTTCTTAGTAATGAGGCCAAAAAATGTCCCACAATGCCCCAAATGAGGTGAAAGCATCAGATTCTTATAATTGAATCAGACAAGGAATGATCCAATGTGTTAAGCCTAAAGCATCTATGCAAGGGAATCAAGGCGCAATCCATTGGTGAAAATAAAACAGACAAACCCATGAACAAAGGCGACCAGAGAAAGAAGAAATTTTGCTGTTAAACACAGACAAACTTTATTCAGAAGTTAATTTCATCAGTTGTAACTATCAGAGACCTATAATACATCTCTGTAACATGTACTAGTGTCCGAATGGTCACATGTTGACGTGGCAACCTTTAGTTTCAGCTAACCAATAAAGTCAGGTTTGAGTGTAAAATTCATATTATACAATGTACATTTATAAACAGTGAAATTATACAAAATGAAAAATTGGTTCATAGCCAAACCATTTTTAGAATGGTTAAATGATTGAGCAAAAAGTGAACCTAAACAAGTACATGTATTCAGAACCTGTGATAGTATGATATGAATTTCTACTACACACTAACAAAATCTCTACATCAAATCAATGCACAAACAAAAACTGGCATGCTGTACATGACACACCAATTAACACTACAGATCACAGAAAACATCCCCTGTTATAGCTTTAGATCACAAAAAACATCCCCTGTTAAGCTTTGTTTACAATGCATGTGGACAATACCTCTCACAATGTCTAAATAGGGCAGAAATACATCCCATGAACTCCTTACTACATAAACAAAACAATCAATGAACTTACAAGATGGACAAAGCATATTGTGAACAGTATGGACACAACATACCAAGAATTGTTTACAAATGGAACAACATACTTCCTTTAAAAATGGACAAAACACTGAAAAAGCATCCCTAAGAAATTCGAAAGAGGGAGCCGAGAATTGAACCCACAATATTTCATTCCGTAGCCCAACGCGTTACAACTCGACCACAGAGGGTGGATCAGTGGTAATGCACGGAACTACTGATCAAAAGGTCATGGTTTGAATCTCAGCCCCGCCTCCCCTTACTTCAGCGACGCTTTTTCAGTGTCCCCAACCAGGAAAACTATTAAAAAAGAGTAGGGATATAAATGGCCGGTTCCCCTTATCTGTATCTTATTTCCCCTCACTCTCTCTAGGGCAGCCCTGAAATGTCCATAGCTGTCGAATGGGCCGATAAACAAATTATTGTGTATAGTGACTTACAAAAGATTTTCATTGTAAATGCTTTATTTTAATATCTTAATGAGGAAATTTGCAAGATATCTAATACACCATCTATTTCAGCTCTCCAAGGTTTGTCCAAAGTCTATCAAAGTGTTGATTATGATACAAAAACTTAAATGACCCGGACAATAAATCTATTTACTTCCTTCTTATTATCTGTTTAGTGCATTACAATTCTAACATTACAATTCAAATAATGGCATTTCAGTAGCCACACCTTAAATATATTTATATTTTGGCTTGATTTATATGGTCTGTGGTTATTAGCTATTATTGTAAGATTGTTCTTTGTGTAAGCTACCGGTATGTCTAGATGGAATGCAAGATAAAAGAACCAGGAAAAATTATTTGGTAAGAGTAGGGATATAAATGCCTGGTTCTTCTGTATCTTATCTCCCCTCTCTCTCAGGGGCGGCTCTGAAATTACCATAGCTGTTGAATGTGCCGTTAAACATCATATAAATAAATTATCTGACAGGAGAGTCCATGAAATGACAGCAATTAATGATGAACTTAATCACATGCAGGGATCAAACCAATCTATCAGAAGGCGAAAACCGCAATAACACATCGACAACGAATGCTTGGAAGAGGAACGCAAACCAGGCGAATTGAAGGGAAATTATGGCTGCATAATTTGATAAGCACACCGTTATGGACTAAGGAAGCTTAGCAATAACTTTTCTGGGGAATCCATAACAAATTGTCAAAGTTGTGTAACAGACTTTCAGGGTAGATTAAGCAGTACTAATTGAGGCTAATCCAAATTGGTTCTACACTCACAAGAAAGAAAACAGAACATTTGGTAATATTTTTTGCAGTCTGACCAGCTTGGCTCTTTACTGTTGGGTGACTAACTTCTAAATTATCCCTGATATCCCTTGAATTGATAATGGACTGTTCCTAACTGGAAATTGGACAAGTCCACTCAGCAGTTTAAAGATTGAATTACTAACTTATAGACTTGAGCATAGTTAATGTGTGGACAATGAAATGTCAGAGATCTTCTATGAAATCTTTTGACTAGAAAGTCAATAATCTTCCAATCCAAGGTTTTTGGGAGTGCCAATTTTGGGCGGAAATTCGACCCGATTCTCTTGCCTAAAAAGTTTGGTTTTGCCCCTATAATCGTAAAAAAAATCCCATTCAGTAGAATTTCACTTTTTGTCAAAGAGAAATAATTTTTCATAAAATCAACTTCATCTTATGGCCTCCACATTTACAGACTTCTGGCCACATTTCAAACGTTTGCCGCCAAAGTGTCATGTCCCTTTTATGGTCTTGGTTAACTGAACATTTCTCAACAATAATAGTTATAGCAAATAAGCTGTTTGATAATGGCATCCTAACAATATCACACAATGCAAAATACATGTAGATCCAATTATGAAGCTACTTTTCCATATCTAAAGGTTCCCATCACCTTTCCCCAAAAAGTGAGAAAAAAAACACTGCAGTTACTTATTGAATTCACCACAGAACCAATTTGGTATTGCCGGAATATAACTTTATTAGATTTTAATTAAAATTGTTAATAGTCAAGGCGGTGAACAAATAAATATAGAATACTAGTGTGTCAATGTCAACGTCAAAGAAAAGTCAACACGAAAATTAAGGTAGAAAATCGTAACTATGCCAACATGTGAAATTAAATAAAAGTTTAACCAATAATTTCCCAAAATCAGGCATCACATGGTTTGTAGAATAGGGGTTTCTCGTGAAGGGCCCAACAAAAGCGGTTTCATGAACACCTTACTTACGATTCGCTAGACGACTCTCTTAACACAAATAAAACAAGAAATTATACAGAGCACTGGGAAATATACATAACAACAAAGGATATAAAAAATCAACAAGAAGTGTTTGTGAAACACCGAAGACACTTAACGGCCAACTGGATAGTATGACCTTGACCTTTGACCTACTGCCCTCAAAATCAATAGGGATCATCTACATGTAATGACCAACCTCCCAAGCAAATCTGAGGAGCTTAGGTCAAATAGTTCTCTAGTTATTGCCCAGATAAGGTTTGGTAACGCACAGACCTATAGACTAACTGGCTGACATGTGCAAAGCAATATACCCCTTTTCTTCAAAAGGGAGCACATTAAGGACAGAACTAAAAAAATCACAATTGAATAAATAGCATTTAGACAGATTTACATTATGTTACATTACATTCCTGGGGCCATTTCATAGACGTCTTATCTAGGATCGCATTTTTTCGTACTTTAAAAATCGTACTAATGATATACAGTCAAACTGAACAAAGGGTCACCCTTGGAAAATACATAATGTGGCCGTTATTGACAGATGGTCTTTATTTGGAGGTCATTTTATTCTAAGAAATCATTGATATTTTTTATAAGAATGGCCTTTATTCACAGGGCAGCCTTTAATTGGAGGCGGTTTCAAACAAAGGTCTGACTGTACAAATCTGACACTTAACTTTAACATTTGACAATATAATAAAACTCTTTCTCTTTACAAATATGGATTTCTAACATTAAATTGCTATCTTGGTACATGTAAAGATACTGCTATGAAACAGACCCCAGGCTCTTGATCTTAAAAAAATATTTTTACTAAACTGACTTAACAACCACCTGTGAACAAAGGCCAACATGAAAATGAAAGTCACACTTGTTAAACTTTCACTGGGTTTATTAACATCATTTTCAACGATATTTCAGTTATCTACTCCAGCTGGTTCACCATACTCTCTCCCTATGTTAGCCTTTGTTCACAGGTATCTTACTCTCAGATTTAAGTAATGCATTCTTCCTCCTGACATGAGTTATAAATGAAACAATTCCAGCATGCTAAAACATGGATATTGCGCAATAAAATCATTTCTTATATTGGTTTTACAGCATTAAACAAAATAATGAAATTTTGAGAAAAAAAATGTAAATTCACCATTCTACCATAATATCACAAAGTATGGACCTATTTAAAACAACTTCCGTTGGAGTCAGTTTAATGGGAAAAACTTTGGCAACAAACTTAACACAAATCATAAACTCAATATCATTTCGATACATTCAACACAAGGCAAACTGACAAAAGCATATTACATGTCCAGCTGGAAAATACAAGAAGCCAAAATATTTCAACTCGTAAAAAACAAAAAATTACTCGTAGAAATTTACATCTAAAGAGAATAATTGCATCACAAATAAGTTAAGATATCATTCATGAATTAATCCAGTACAAAAAGAAAATTTCATAAATTTTTAACAACATTACTTTAAAAAGTTAAAAGATCATATCCGAAATAAGTGGCCATCCGAATTTAGGGATAGTGGCATGCATTTAAATACAGATTATTGTAAGCTTTTAAACATCTTGAGTATTTGATGAAGATATATTTGTTATTAAAACAATACTAGTCTATTAAAACTTTGAAATAAGTGAAATTTCGTTTGATCAAATCAGGGTCTGAGGTTCAAACATAAGCTTGGAAATTAGACATAAAATCATTTAACCTGATAGACAGTTTATTAGGATTGTCTTAAAATTGACTGAAAGCAAGGATGTGGCTACATGTGATTAAAAGGATTTTTCTCTATTTTTTTACATTGCCTTGACCAATAGAAAAGCTTCTTATTTCTGACCAATAGAAAAGTTTCTTATTTCTGACCAATAGAAAAGCTTCTTATTTCTGACCAATAGAAAAGTTTCTTATTTCTGACCAATAGAAAAGCTTCTTATTTCTGACCAATAGAAAAGCTTCTTATTTCTTACCAATAGAAAAGTTTCTTATTTCTGACTAATAGAAAAGCTTCTTATTTCTGACCAATAGAAAAGCTTCTTATTTCTGACCAATAGAAAAGCTTCTTATTTCTGACCAATAGAAAAGCTTCTTATTTCTGACCAATAGAAAAGTTTCTTATTTCTGACCAATAGAAAAGCTTCTTATTTCTGACCAATAGAAAAGCTTCTTATTTCTGACCAATAGAAAAGTTTCTTATTTCCGACCAATAGAAAAGCTTCTTATTTCTGACCAATAGAAAAGTTTCTTATCTCTTACCAATAGAAAAGTTTCTTATTTCTGACCAATAGAAAAGCTTCTTATTTCTTACCAATAGAAAAGTTTCTTATTTCTGACCAATAGAAAAGCTTCTTATTTCTGACCAATAGAAAAGTTTCTTATTTCTGACCAATAGAAAAGCTTCTTATTTCTGACCAATAGAAAAGCTTCTTATTTCTGACCAATAGAAAATCTTCTTATTTCTGACCAATAGAAAAGCTTCTTATTTCTGACCAATAGAAAAGTTTCTTATTTCTGACCAATAGAAAAGCTTCTTATCTCTGACCAATAGAAAAGCTTCTTGTCTCTTACCAATTGAAAAGCTTCTTGTCTCTTACCAATTGAAAAGCTTCTTGTCCTTTACCAATTGAAAAGCTGCATTTTCAGTCTAATTCCAAAATATAGTATTTTAAAATTGGGCCTCATAGAAATTCCTCTTCACTTTAATCACTGCCTAAAATTTGAATCATGGCGATGCCAACATCTGAGACTAATCTACAAACTTTAAAACCAAGTGCTGAACAGAAAATAATTTGCTTAACAATGGAACATGTTCTGTCCAATATAAAACTGAGTCTCTTACCTTTTGTTATCTCTAACAGGTGGTTTGAGATGAGTCAATATAGTTTGTGAATGTATCAATCCAAGCAGTACCATCAATATGAATGGTATCACCACCTCACTTAATGATTGTTCCTGTGTGTAAAAATAAAAACATATGAAGTTAAAATTGTGGATATTTATCAGATGTACTGAAGGTAAGGCTCCATAACAGTACTTTAAAAAAATAGCTTACATAACTTTGAAAAAATCACTTAAGTATGTAATTAATGATGTACTTTACAGCATGTTGACAAAATCACTTATAGTGAAGTAAATGCTTTCAGTACTTTGATAAAATTGTTTCCTGTACTTCGATAAGATTACCCAGAGTATTATGTTAAAATGGATTAGGGCTCATAGGTGAGGTCACTAACAGTACTTTTGGTAATATCACATACAGCATCATCAACTGATAGTTGATCATATTATCACTTACAGTACTTTGATCCAATAGCTTACAGTACTTTGATCAAATTGCTTACAGTACTTTGATAAGATTTTGCTAAAATCAATTTAAGTCACCGAGAAACATGTGCCTCGTCTACAGATCCATTACATAGACATATTATAGCTCAGATATCACTTTTTACTAACAAACTTTGCTAATGGTATACTATTTCAGACATATATACATGTGTATGTCACAGCTGATTAAAGATCCTAAAATAATAATCAATTGGATAAAATACACTATACAGTCAAACCTGTGTTAGTGGCCACCTCTGAATAAAGGCCACCCTGTGAATAAAGGCCACCCTGTGAATAAAAAAGGCCTTACTCTGAAAAAAACATCATTGATTATTTAAAAAAATGACCTCCGAAAAAAGGCCATCTGTCAATAAAAGCCACATTTTATATTGGCCTTTGTACACAGGTTTGACTGCATTTACAAGGCATAGCAAGGTATACAGAAAACAGTTAAATACATGGGTCACATTTTTTTTAATGATACAACAGGGAAGAAGTTCATTTATCTAATTGAACACCAGGAAGTGAATAGTACTGAATACTGTCAATACATAAACACTTTAAATAATGAAGTTTGACCTAATTATTTTAAAGCACAAACCCAAACTATGAATGGGCAATTAAAATTGAACCATTTACCACTGACTAGCATGGATACACAATTTTGGGAGCTCACTTGCCAGAAGAGAAATTTACTAGGACCTTTTACTAGGGCTTAGGGCTTGGCGGTTTTGCACAGATCAATGACTGTCAAACATTATCAATGTTTAAATTACTTGTGCAGGAACACAAAATTACCCGACTCAAAGTTTTCCTGTTAGTAGAACAAAACAAACAGGACAAGGGGATTCTGTTTGATTGAAGGGGAAATTAATGATTTTACACATATTCAAATATGTGCCACATGCTGCATGAACCCAAATAAAAACACCCCCATGGCTATATTTTACTGCTTTTTTTCCTAATTGTCAAACAATAGTTTGGACACTATCTGGATGCATTGGGTCAAATGTGAAAATTTGTTGAAGCATTTATGGTTTCGACACAATTTAAAAAAAAAAATCTCACAAAGTGTTGCAGGGGCATTAAATAGGGTGTGTTTATTCAGAACTATACAATATTTACAATGCCTCATGTATGCCATCATCACTATGTTGTAATATGAAACTATATCAGAGTGTTAAACTCGTCAGGTTTTATATGAATAATAATTAAAAGTTAATAAAAGCAACTGATATATTCAGATCTGATAATCAATAGGTAACAATATCAGTTAGGCCTAAAAAAAACAACGTTTGTTACTGGTTACATGCTCATTTAAAAATAGGGTAGGTAGGTAGCGAATTTTCTCATTTTTTGCTTGACAGCATGCGGAGTGGTAAAAAAGTGGATGTACCATTCCTTGGCTTTTTAATAATTCTCTGGTTGCGGGGGAAAATTAAGGAACATGTAGGTCGGATAACCAGAAACAAACAACTTCTTTTACCTTTGTCTGTCAATGGTGAAAAATGAAATCAATATACAATGATTGTATAATCATAAAACATAGAATCTTATCATAAAGTCTGCATCATAGGGCCAGTCTTCATTTAATCATTTATAGAATTTCATACCAGTATTTTGATAGGACAGTAAAATCTGTGTTAGCAGTCACTAAATAAAGACCAATATATGAATAAAGAGCCATTCTTTTAAAACCGTCATAGATTATTTAGAAAAAATGACCTACGATTAAAGGCCATCTGTCAATATAGGTCCAACTGGCCTTTGCTCACAGGTTGGACTACATATGTTATCACTGCCTTTGTGTCAAAAACTAGTACAATGAAAATGTGATTTGAACTCTAAGAGCAATATAATATAAGTCTTGACCTTGGACTTAGGTGCATTCTGTATTAGACTGTATGGTTGGTCAACCTTTAAGCAAAAAAATACTATCTACAGTCTTCATGCTTTAAAAAACTAGTTCAAACACTGTATTTATCCTATATTTGTACTGTACATAATATTATATAGAATGAATGTGTAGTTATTCATTGTCCATCCTCAAAAATAGTTCATTGACCAACCGCAAAAAACAATATTAAGTTTGTAAGTACATCTTAAGGCCACATGATTCATCACGGATTACTTGGTTACCCATTAATTTTAGATTTTACTACAATAATCTGCTTACATCATGGTCAATCACCTAGGGGGGGAGGGGGGGGGGTACCTACCTGAGTGTACTTTACTAGTAACCACATAATCAAAGCCTAGGGTCTCCACAGAATGTGATAACTGAACAGAATAGAAACCCGTTAAAGCTGAAAATATCGCCACAGTCCCCAGCTCTCTGTGCAACAGTAAGTCCCAGTGAAAAAGAGTTTTTACTTAAAAGTAGTGGCAGACAATAAAGGAAGGGTTGTACATAAGATAATATGCCGTAAAAAGATTTACTTAGATATTTACAACTTTTGTGATCAACTTACATCCTGGGTCAACTCTTCTCCCACGTTGTTGAAAAACACGCATGTCGTAATTATCTGTAGTACATAAAGTACCATCAGAAATATCCAAAACAGGAATGACGTCTGCTGTATCCACCTGTAAAAACAAACCAGTGTATACATGTATCAAAAGTTGTATTCTTTATACATTCAAAGCCTCACAGGAAACTATCATAGTTGTTGAAAAATTTCAAATTAACAAAATTATGTATAATTGTGATTTTCAACTTTTTCTACAGAATAGTCTGTCTCCGCCCCTTATTTCATCTCATTTGCATATTTTAATCATTGCCATCTTTTTGCCCATTATTCCATCTGCTTCTGCATGTTTTTGACTAATTTTTTCTCTTTCATTTCATTATCCTTTTTTTACCGATCATTTCATTTAATTTGCATAGTTTCGCATTTCTATTTTTTATTATTCATGTATGACACCCTTTAGTTGATTTCAATATTTTTACTTCATTTCTACCCTTTTGTTGGCTTTTCAATCATTTTGTCTTAATTGCAAAAAATAACTTAGAAAATCAGAATCTACAAAAAAATTAATGAAAATTTTAAAAGATTTTAAACATATTCAAAGTTTCAACTATTCAATTAAAAGAAAGAATTAAAAGAGCCAAAGACATTAAATGAACCTACCATTTGTAATGAAAAGGAAAGAGCACAACACGACTAAATGTTTTTATTGTAATGTACGTCCATGGTACTTGTGGCTTAGCTTTTGTAAATGTTGAACCCCGTACAAGGTCTACATCGATTAGTTCGGTCTTCGGTCGAACAACTCTCCGAGGGGCTTGCTGAATTCCCTAAAATATGCAAATCAACATGTTATCATCATCATACCAAATGCTAGCTAGCCATTGGTCAATCTTAATATTGTGAATAAGCAATCGACCAATCAGAGGCTTCAAACTAAAAAGAACACTGAAACAAACATTTCAACAAATATAAAAAAATGTCATTTAAATATTTCTTAATGCTGCCTTGCCATTGGTCAGTTTTAAAACTGTGATAAAAACAGCCAATCAGAAGCTTTATACACATAAATATTTCTTAAAATCTATCAAGTAAAAATGATAAACAGTAACTGAAAAAAAATATAAACAAAGGTCACCAAAGACATGTGTATCTGTGAGTGAGCAGCATTAGCAAATACATGTATCTTTCATTAAAGGCAGCGTCTTTTGTTCTTCCTCTTAAGTTGCCTTTAAGGTCTACACAACCGAAGAACAAGATGAGGAGAGTACACTTATTAACACTAAAAGTTTATAGACGGAAAATCTCAGACGTATTCAAACTACAGACCTTAAACAAGGAAGCTTTGATCTTGGTGTAACGGGTGTTCAACACACAGAACTAACAATGGGTGATTTAGTAACTTACGTCTAAAACTTTCTGCTCCACTGACTGCTCCCACAACTGTTTATCGTATGATCCAATCTATAAATAAAAGAGACACATTATATATTATATCACATACAAATGTATCCGGGTATTTCTCAGGTTAACATAAGTTTAATAACCTCTGTCAACACTGTCTGAAAGACTGTCTGACCAAAGGTTGATAAATGTGTCAAGCAATTAATAAGCCTATCTGGCTACCATATACCTTGGATTGATCAAATTATTCAGAAATTATACTAACTAAATTTTTATAAAATTAATGCTAGGGTCAGATTGCCATGGCAACCACAAAGCATCATCACTAGTTAGTACTTTAAAGAAATATGACCAAATCTACACAAAGTAAAGACTTATTTTATTATAACTACGGTATGCTATGGGTAATGAAATATAAGTATGTGTTATGCCAATGACTAATTATATGAAAAGTAAATTATTTTGATCAAAATACTGATTGATTTCATCAGCAGGGGTGAGAGGTGCCAGGTCTAACGGGAACACCCTGGACTACTGAATGAAGGTTGCGGGGTTCAAATTTCGACTCCACCGTTCAATATTTCAGGGACCCTTTTTCAGTGTCCCCATCGCAACTACCGAGCCAAGTACTGTGTTCAGAAAATCACAGGAAATGGATGAGGTGTGTATCAGTGCATTAATTATTTTATCAGGTACAGTAAAGTATCAGTAAAACTATTGGAAAGAGTATATAGGAGTATAAATGCCGAGTTCTTCTGTATATTAACTTTTATTTCTCTGGGGAGGCTATGAAATGACCATAGCTGTGGAATGGGTTAATACACAACAGATATAATACATAAATAAATTTCATCAGATTATTTCAAAAGCATCATCAGGGTCTTAAGTTTAAACCCTGACATGTTTTAAGGACTTAATGATAAAAATATTTGAGATATGTCAAACACAAATATTAAACTGATTGTTATTTATAATATATCACATTTTTCTTACATTTGGAAAAAATCAATTTCGTTTTTATATCAATTCAGATTCCGTGGGGTGTGTCATAAAACACCATTCAGGTCATAAATCAGATATAATTTGTTTTTTATTCATGTGTATTTTTGTCTGATTGATAAGAATGTATTGATATTAAGATTTAAAAGAATTGTTGGTTTATGGTTACCCGAATGCTTTCAATAGTCGCCATCACATCCATATCGCAAGCCTCGTTGCCATGGCCTTCAAAGTCACCTGACCTTAATGTCATAGTACATTTATGAGCTTAACAGACTTGTAAGAAGGCAGCCAGTAATTCCATGTAACCTACCAGAGCTGTAGCAGTCCATGGTTCATGAAAGAGTTGTTTTGATTGGATGAGCCAGAGACATTAACCAATCAGAGGAACCATTATGTAATTAATACATTTTACTCGTGCATCTCTCTGCAGAAACCCATAGAAAAATCACTTCCCTGTGTTAGGCAATAACATTAACCCAGATACAAACAAATAAACACAGATACCCAAAAGTATGAGATGGAAGACAAGAATTCTGACCTCATTCAAAAGTTTCAGGTTTGATACTCTATGTGCTGGCAAGATTCTGGCTCATGTTCACAAAATTTGAAGTAGGTACATATTTGTATGCATGCCTGTTGATATTCCAAGAATTATTTATCAAGAGATTTGAAAAGCTGCTAAGTCTTATAGTATAATCGCATAATCAATGTGAGGTAAATCACTAAATGATTACCAAATATACACAAATAGATGCCCCCTGGTTGTTAAATCTTATGGACCTTTTTTCTTAATGTGTTGTGATGATGTTTGAATTAATCTTTTGAATGTACTTGAGATCATTTGAGTTATCTTTAATAAATATGTAACAAGTCACAATATTTCATTCTTCTAAAAAAGTAACAGGGCATTTATTAGGGGAGACTCAGAGGTACATAATAAAAATTATATAGAATTATTCTGAGCAAATACAATAATACAATATATAGGATCTATAGGTAAAAAAAACACGATAGTTAAATGGCCATGATGGTTAAATGGCCATGATGGTTAATGGCCATGATGGTTAACGGTCATGATGGTTAATGGCCATGATGGTTAATGACTAATGGCCATGATAGTTAATGGTCAATGGCCATGATGGTTAATGGCCATGATGGTTAATGGCCATGATGGTTAATGGCCATGATGGTTAATGGTTAATTGCGCTGGATTTGTAACCCTGATTGACTGATTCAAAGTTGTTGCGGCAGGTTATACTCTTCAATGAAAATTTTACAATAGGTCAATTTTCCTCTACATGAAGAGAAGTGGTGAAGGGTTAGTTCTGGTTAAATTACCATCCACGAAAACTTGTTAGGTGAATCAGCTGCCGTAATCATATAGTTGAAAATCCACATTAAACCCACATAAATAAATATTTTATGGTCCGATTTTTAAATTGTCTCTCAATTTGATAATGAGACTATATTGACATTAAAACTGCTACATGTATTTAAGGTCCCTTAAAGGGGCATGTCCTGGAACTGAAGCGTCTCGAATATAAATCAAATTGGTATCATTTGAATGCCTAAATCAATTATTGAAAGTCCTGTAAAATATTTACGAAATGTCCCGCTATTTGACTCAAAATGCACATTTCAAGATTTACCAAACCTGCCGATTACGCCTTAGAAAATATTCGTCATTTTCATAACTCGACCCTTTCGGAATTTGTCAAAAGCGGGAAAAAATGTCAACAAACTGTGAAATGGTAAGTATTGCTCATGTCATGTTCATTGTTTGCGACATAAAGCTTATCTATCGATCAATTATAGGTAAATATCATTGTTTGCTGCTTGAAAGGCAGCGTGCACGCTAAGTTAAATTCTCAGACAAATCGTAAATATCGTTGTCGTCAATAAAAGGCTTGTAAGCCTTTTATTTAAACCGACATACAAATACCCGTGCGTGCGTTATAGGGCCATATTTGAAGGCACATTCTTCTTTGACTTTTCGGTAACAATTGTTTTTACAAGTGATAAACGCATTTTTGGTGTACGAAAAAAAAGACACAGCAGTTCCTGGGCATGCCCCTTTAAAGGTGGTCTTGAAAAACCGATATTCTACTGTATTTCTAAATGCAGTTTCACAGTTTTCTGATCAATTTATCTCATAAGGTTTCAATGACAAAGAAAACATAACATTGCTATATTGGTAAATTATAACGAGATAAGAAAAATGACATCACTGTTATATTAAAAAACTTTTGGACTACTTCCATATATTTTCATTTTTTTACGTATTTATTTATCTGATGAAAGCTTAGTTTGTACAAATGTAAAAAATATTTCTAAACAAGCTTTGAATACTAGTTTGTATTACACATAAAAATCTTAGTGAAACTTATCTATCAATTCAAGTGCAACAGTACCTAGAAAGCATGGTATAATTCTTTTGAAGTTTTTCCTTAAAATTAACAATACAACCAGTAGTGCATACATCAGGGTCATGACCTTGGGCTTGGTTTAACAGGCCTGTATACATTATAATATGGGCAAGTTTGATCATTAGTACAGTTACACTGAAAATCATAACTTATAAAATACTAAGTAAATATGAACATATTTCTGCAATAACGTTTTTTAAATTTTTAAATTTACTTTTTGAAACAGTAATGTGAACTTACAAAGTGTATAGGGCTTTTTTTTCCTTCTATAACAGAGGCTGAAATTCGGTGACTTTCCAATTAAAAAAAAGGCTCTTTTATCCCAATTTGGGGAAAGAAATTCCCAAAAATAAAAAGCTATTCTAACTCAATTGTCTATCCTTCTACAAAATTGGTAAAAAATCACACTCAATTTTCCCAAAATGAAAGGCTAAGGCCCCTTCCCAATTTTTGGAAAAAAGACCCTGGTTTAAGTTCTATGAAAGGGGTCTTGAAGTTGTTAAGGGGCTAATGACAGCATAAGGCTGGCAGAAGGGGGCTTGTAGAGGAGACAAGAAGGTGAGGACATAGTGAGAGGAGGGGGCAGGAAGAATTAAGTAGATGGTGAATGGACTGGAGCAGGAGGAGGGAGAAAGGGCCAGAAATGATATTTTGAAATTTGCATTATCTCTACCTGACTGACATAGCTTGATAATCAGATGAACTTAGATCATGCACATTAAATCAATGTACACCTACTTATAGCTTATATAACTGTCACTTGAAATGGAATTCATGAAAACATGAATTTTTCTTGAACAATTCATGAATAGTTCATGATAAGTTCATGAAGTATGCTTAACTATTTTACAGGAGCACATAATAGTTCATGTCACAGGGCATTAATTTACATATCATAGAATCTTTTTCTTCAATGAATCACAGTAATCATGATTTTTGGATAAATAGAATAAATTTTGAGAAATTATCATAGTTACATGTACCATGGTTTGAGGAATTTTTTTCTGATTATTCGAAATAAAGGGCCGGCCATTTACAGAGAAGGGACATTTATTAGGAAGTATTCTGATTCAGTAACCTAGAAATGTTAGATACTAGATAGAATAGATTTTATGACATAAAATATGAATTCAGTCTGCTGCAGGCTAAACACAGCTGAAGTAGCATCCAGTATTAACATGTTGCACGAATAGGAAATATTGCCCAATAACAAAATTGTGAGCTGACTTTAATAACACCGCACAGAAAATGTTTAGACTTGAATAGAAATAAATTGCACACCTGCCTATCTAGAATTACCAATAAAGGATGGTTATCGGATATAAAAGAAAATAATTGACCAAAAACTTTCCTTACAGTTACATTACCGGTATCTAATAGACAAAGAGGCAAATTCAAAATATAATTATCTAAGTATATACAGAATAAGTTAAACAGAATAGTCGATTCATGATAAAAGAATAATAATACATTTATAACATAATTATGATATTCGAGAAAATTGATGTCATGACATAAAACCACGATCATCGTAGAATCATGCCAACGTGATATTGATCCCTTGCGTTTATACCATACAAAATGACTGGAAATAATATTATACCATTAAGTGAGTACTTGAACAACATTCAATAAATACAGCCAAACTTCCCTAATCTGAACCCTTTGAGTCCAGCATCCTCTCTATACCGAACACATCAGATGGTCCTTATTTTTTTTTGTATTAAATGCTAAAATAAAATTTGTGATCCGGAACCTTTATAATCCGACAAACCTCCGTAATCCAGACATTTTTATCAGTCCTAACAATTTTGGATTAGAAAGGTCTAATACTGTATTATATAGAAAGATTATTTTGTGTCAAAATTTGCGATAAATGAAGACACTAAAGGGCATTTTTAAACAAAGATTGAATGAGGCTTAGTAGCAGTAACTATTACATATTACAGGGCTCTCACTTGACCCTTAAAATGGCATGTTTTAGTCATTTTGGACATTTTAGACTTGCATACAAAGTAATATACTATCAATGGATACCTCATACAATATTTATACATGTAGACAATGGATAAAAAAGTATTTGTAATAATGACTCACTCAGTCTACAAAGTCTTGTCCTAATCTAGACAGTTTTACGCACATATTCGTACATTATGCATTTGATTTCTAGACACAGTCGCAGAGCATTTAGATTATCTTTGGCATATACAGCAGTAACAGTACAACCTGACTTTACAACCACCTGTGAACTGAGCCCAACCCTTGTGAACAACGGCACTGGATTAAGAAACTAGAAATGTGTCCAGAGGACACGAATGCCCCCCCTGAGCGCTAAGTAAAAAATGTTTGAATTTTAACGGAAATCGAACTTGACCTGTATTTTATTATTATACACCTTCATGTAAAATATGAAACCAATCCATGAATTATTTCTTGAGTTATTGCTCAGAAACCAAAATTTGAACAGACGGACAGAATTTTACGTACAGACAGGGGTATACACTTTATGCCCTTCTGCCATTTTGAATGGTGGGGACATACAAAAGATTAAATAACCCTCTGAATCAATGCCAACTGTATAATAAGACTTGATTTCTTCTCTACTTTTTGTGGCTTTTATTCACAGGTTTGACATTAAACACATTATAACAAACACATTACTTGCTTCATCTGGCTTCTATTACCGGTAGGCCATCCACAAAAAATGTTGGATTGCAGTAGCGTGAACCCATAACTTTTTAAGCAATTTTGGCAAAAAACTCTCTTTTATTATTCAGCTTTTTCATTATCAGGGCTAGCATGTTACGTAAACCAAAAATAAATGCTAAACAACCTACCATGGTATGTTATAGTACCCAAAAACCATCTATTTTTTAAGGATGACCTATACCTTGTTATTCTATCAGAATAAGTTTTATTGTCCTATAAGTGACATACTAGGCAATCTTCCACTTGTGATACAACTGTACATTGGCAGTGCAATATCTGCATTTTGTTATCACACATGCATTATATACCATTATATATTACTGATACAAGACAAAATACACTTAATGTGTCAATGGGGCATAGTGTCTACTAGAGCCCTTATCTAAAGATCTTATTCTTTTGTCATGTATAAGGCGTAAGAGGCAATCTTCCAATTATGGTTGAAGTGCATATTTGCAATTTCAGACAGAATACATGTACATGCATTCAAAATTTGCCCTAAATTTTAAGCCAATCAGAGGACTCTAATTTTCAAATTTTCATGTTTCTTATCTATGAGGAAGGTTATATAATTATTCAATAAAATTTTTCTCCATAATTAAGCATGTGCCACTTTCACTCATTTATGATTGACAAATTAAAGAGAGGTGGGCAGGCCAACACTAAGTCACTCTGCTCGCTAAAATGACTGAATTGAAAAGAATTTCTCAATAAACTCAAACAGTTGACCACGGCTATAGTAGTTGAGAGGTTAAGGTCGCTGACTTCAAATCACTGTAACCTCTCACTGATAGAGGGTCTTAGGTTCAAGCCCAGCTACCGAACATGTCTCTTTATGTGGGAAAGTAGGCAGTTATTTACGGTGGATGGGAGTCTAGTACTGTTTCTTCCCAGAAACAAACAAACAAGCAGTTTTGGTCCCAAGTATTTTTAGGGGCATGTTTCTGCATGTTGGGTGGGTTTGGGTATCTTAGGGAGGTAGGTTTGTGTATGTGTTTTTTAGCCTAGGAGTCGTTTTCTGATTTAATATTATATCACAATATTTCCTTTGTCTTTGAACTTGATAATGAATGAGACGCTACATAGCTTTCTTATTACTAAACTAATTATCATTCAGAAATATTCCTACACCAAGAAACAATTATCATGTTCTATAAAATAATGATTTCAGAAAAGGTGGTGTTAATTAGAGGAGGGTTGATAATTAGGGGAGGGGCATAAATAAGGAGAGGGACATTAATAACGGGAGGGGCTTTTATTAGGGGAGGGACATAAAATAGAGAAGCTTTAATCAGGGAATGGATATATTAAATGGGGGAGGGGCTTTAATCAGGGGAGGGACATTAAATAGGGGAGGGGCTTTAATCAGGGGATGGGCATTAATCAGGGGAGGAACATTAATCAGGGGAGAGGCATTAAATATGGGAGGGACATTAATAAGGGGAGGGGCTTTTATTAGGGGAGGGACATTAAATAGAGAAGGGGCTTAATCAGGGGATGGACATCAAATAGGGGAGGGGCTTTAATCAGGGGATGGACATTAAATAGGAGAGGGGCTTTAATCAGGGGATGGACATTAATTAGGGGAGGGACATTAATTAGGGGAGGGACATTAACTAATTTAGAGGTATTCATCATGGAGTATTTTAAGTAAGCTAGTACATGTATCAGATGTCACAAAAATGAAACGTCTGGCTTTTAAACTTAATTTGCAGACATATTCCCTTATAACAACAGGGCAAACTTCCAAATACATTGAACTTTAGCTATTCTCATATTAAACCCACTTGCTGGACATAAACGGTAATTATTAATCTATATGGTGTAACCTCTTAATCTTGATAAATTAAAGGATTTGGCAGGATTATTTTATTAGACACTTGTATACTGTACACTCCTTATGTCTAGTATTCTTTAATTAATCATGATCACTGTACAAGCATGCTAATATCATTTTAATCACATTCATCATTAAATGTAGGAAAATATGCCGACTGACAAAAAAAAAAAAGTGAACATTTTTCAATAATTTAACATTTTTTTGTCATATTTTGTAATCTTAAAGTAAAAGTTAGCAAATGTTATATTTTAATATTGTAGTACACATAATGTTTCAACAGATTATGATGCTATCTTGCAGTCATGATTTTATCATAATAGGCAAAACCTGTTCCCAACATTGTGCGAATAGTTTTAACAAAATACAAAATAACACGCAAAGTAAACATACTGTTAAATCTTGATACCAAGCCCATCTTTGGGAATTCAATCAATTGAGGCTGTCTCATTACTTGGTTGATATTATATTGAGGAAATATTGATTTTTGTAACTAATTGGGGGGCTTATTTGTGGTGGTTGTAATATTGAGGTGATGGCTAAATGAGGTTATACTGTACAGAATTTGATGTATATGTTTTAAATCAGGCACCTCAACACCTGCTGAAATATTCTACAGATGCTTAATAATAATATTATACCATACAATCAAACCTCACTTTCCCATGGCAACTACGGCCAAACCTGTGAACAAAGGCCACCTTTGAGAAAGACATAATGTGGCCTTTATTGACAGGTGGCCTTTATTTGGGGGGTCATCTTGTCCCAAATAATATATGGCACTTTATCACAGGATGGCTCTTATTTTCCACCTGACTCAGTGATTGTTCGAATTTCTTTTTATTAAGTTTACAATAATGGGACCCCATCTACGGTAAGACCAATTATATCTGACCCCAAAAATAACATTAGATTTCAACTGTTTTTAAAACTCTTACGACCTAAAATATTGAATAACTGATGTTATGTTAAAACTACTGTTAACTCAATACCAGCTAAACGAAGTAAAATGTATGCTAAATTATCTTAAGTTTTAATCAAGAACGTTTTGAGGAAGCATTAATAATTTCACCGAAGAAACTTTCCGAGAAAAAGATGAATAGATAAATTGGTTTCCTCAACCATTTCCTCATAAAGGGTACTGTAATATTAATAAACCAGTAAATATGTTAACATTGATAAGAACTTTTTGAGATCAAAATTATTATTATTAACGGACACAATAATCTACATTATTATATGACATGATTTTTTCGCTAAAAAAAGCACATTTCAACAGAAGGGGACCCACATCCATGGTCGAGCAGTTAGGATCACTGACTTCAAATCACTGTAACCTCTCACTGATAGAAGGGCGTGGGTTCGAACCCAGCTAAGTGGAGACCCACCTCCGTGGTCGACTGGTTAAGGTTGATGACTTCAAGTCACTGTAACCTCTTACTAATGGAGGGTCGTGGGTTTGAACCAGCACTAATCGAGCCCAGCTACCGACCCTGTCTCTTTATGTGAGAAAGTAAGCAGTTGCTTACAGAGGATGGGAGTCTAGTACTGGTTCTTCCCAGGAACTATGGTCAGGTGAACCATCCACCTCATATGAATCTGACTGTTGGAAAGGGGCTTAAAACCTGATGAAAACAAACTAATCAACAGAAGGGATTTCTTCTGACTATGGGGGAAAGTATACTCTTCAAACAAGCTAAAGGGCTACAAATGAACCCTTCATGAATACATACGTAGAGAGTCTAGAGGTAAAAAAATTGGAATGAAATATTTTAATCAAAATTGTCATGGAGCAACCTTGGTCCAACCCAGTTCTTGAACCCGGAGGTATCTCAATCATGGAGGTCACAATGTGCACATTGAGCTAATCAGGAGAAGGGGCAGTGGGGGTCAAATTCACTAGACCCTAAATAAAAAGCTTACCTTCTGTTGATACCATGCAACAGTAGTTTGTACTTTGTCCATTCCTCATAGGCAGGAAATGATGATTTCTTTGTTTTGTTGGACTTTTCAACCTAAAAGGCAAAATAGGGGTTTAACAAATAAATAGATGATACCTGGTAATTAGTACAACATTCGGTCAATACTTATGCTGCCGCATAAATTTTCCATATCCATGATAATTTCTTGAATACTTGAGAACAAGCTGTAAGCATTGCGAGGAAGGCAGACATATACTGTGGAATCATTCATTTTCGTTGGGTTAAATTTTCGTGGTTTTTACTAAAATGGCTATTTCGTGGGGACATGAATTTGTGGATTTTGATTTTCGAAAAGAAATGCCTTATCTCTGCATTTGAATTCGTGGGGATTTGATTTCGTGGATGAGCCGACCCACGAAATCCACGAAATTAAATCCCCAACGAAAATTAATGATTCCACAGTATATAAAACTATATTGATCAATTAGACTCATTAATTACCCACTGTTCATCTCATCTGATGAGTTAAACATGATATATCAAAAGGGTACCCACAATTCGAGGGTTCAACGCAACAGTGTCGTAACTCATATTGAAATAAGAACAAGTTATGACAGTGTTGCGCTGAGCCCTCGAATTCTTCAATCCGTTTTCTGTATGAAGGCCAGTACTGCATTATGAATGAAATTGTCGCTGCTCAAAAATAACTTATTCATATTACACAATGACATTACAGTCAAACCTGTGTTAGCGGCCACCTCCGAATTAAGGCCACCCTGTTAACAAAGGCCAATTTTTTAAAAACTGTCATTGATTATTTCGAACCAAATCACCTGTGAATAAAGGCCACCTGTTAATAAAGGCCATATTATGTCTTCCCCAGGGGTGACCTCTGTTCACAGGTTTAACTTAGGTTTATTTGAATCTTTATAACATCAGTGACTGTGTAATACAGTACATGAGCACTATAGCTTGACATTATCACAATTTATCGTGACACAGGTTATCATATGTATGATCAGGTAGCTCACTAGACATCAAAAGTTGAAGGTAAAAATTTATCCTTTGCTTGAAATAACGAACATAGAAGTAAACCCTTTTGTGCTTTGACGGTACATCAACAGAATGTTTTTTTCTAATACATCTTTTTTTAGATATAAAGAAATGAAAACATCAGCAAAAATAACAGACCAAGGCCATAAAAGTCTTGAGAAGGCAAGATAGAGTTTGTCAGGTGGCCAGAAACCAGCTTCATTTTTATGCCTTACCAAAAACCTATTCTCTATTTGTAAGTCCTTTTACCTAATTTCGCTATACAAATGTACGTTTAAGTGCCACATCAAAACTTAAATAATAAATTCACCAACATACCAATCCATACCTATCTGTGAAAAGCGAAGTCAAAATGAACATATAAGTCTAATCACGTACATCTGTATTTAGAAACATTTTGTGCCTAAAACGTAACACGCTATCAATAATATTATCTGTAAATTCCATACCAGAGATTCGGTGTTAAACAATCCTAACAACTTCTTTAAATGGCGTACAAGACTTTATTGTTTAGCGTCAACTTTACACTTCAGACTTCATGATAAAATCTTATCTTTAAGCAGTTCATGCAGTGAGTTAAAAATTAGCAACTTCACATATTTCAGCAGATTTCGTATCAATGTAGTTGTATCATAATGACTTGCAAAATCTAATTGATGCAATGATGCACAACTAACTTACCTAGATCTACCAAAAATTACCATCAATAAATTATCCATACAATATCGTCTTACACAATTAAACATCTACTTAACAGCTGATATACATACACTCAATACAGTCAAACCTGTGCATGAGACCACCTGAGAAAAGAGACCACCGGAGAAAAAAGACCACCTGAGAAAAGAGACCACATGAGAAAAGAGACCACCTGAGAAAAGAGACCATCTGGGTGTATTGACTGGTGGTTTTATTTTATAATACGATCATTTGCGACTTATAATAAACTCTGAATACAGACAATGAATCTTCAATAAAGACCACTTTTATCTCTCAACGGTGGACTTTTATACCATAGACAGGTTTGACAGTGTTTTTTACGAAAAAAATTAAAATATGCAAAATATGTAAAGGTTCAATTCATAGCCACACCTATACAATTAAGATAATCACAATTTGATTTACCGGTAGTAAGTGTAAATTAAATCATTGAAATGTATTATAGCAATTAACAATTAGCATATCTAAACATAGAATTAATTGCTTACATAAATGATCAATTATTTAACGCAACAAGATTTTAGAAATAAAAAAAAGACAAATATTCAAATTTGATACAATATTTCTTAAAAGGATTACCTAGTATCTCGGTTCAAATAAACAACTAAATCAGCTATCTACCACTTGTGACTGCACATGTTAAAAACCGAACAATACTTCCTTCTGGAAACAATCTTACTATTCACAGATATAAAATGTTCACAATGTAAACTGTGTAATTTGTATCTGGGAATACTGCATGGAGGGTCATGATAGGATTATATACCCTCTTTTCAGCCAATCAAATGATTCAGTGCAAAATCAAAAGAAGCCAAAACAAAGGGAGATAATTCATTAAAATCTAGACTTGGTAAATATAGCAGGCAACATCCATTGTAGGCACAGAAATAATTTAATTAATTACAACATTTGACAGTAGCATAGTCTGAAACAAATTTAAGCAGGGGCACCCTAGGGAGGTCCAGGGTCACTAAGGGGGTGGGTCTGGGGGCATGCTCCCCTGAAAATTTCTTTTACCAACTTAGAAGGTCTCTGGTGCATTTTGGAGGCCACATAAATCATGTTTTGACCCAAAATTATCGGAACCATGAACATTATAAATATATATGGTAGTTTTGTAACAATAAAGTTATATTTTTACCATACATCATTGTATGAACATTCTTTGCTGAAATCTACAACAAGCAGTAAGATCGAGGAACTTGATCCTTACAAGGGTTATATACATTTTTAATGAGTTCTATTCATCATAACACATTTGAATGAATGTTTGTATGATGGAATTAATTTAACAAACACTCTTACATAAATTATAAACTCCCTTTATTCTTCAATTATTATTCTTACTGAATGCTAATTAACTCAATCTGTCAATGCCCTGTGGAATCCCATATCTAAAGAATATAATATCTTTTTGGTCAATAGCAATTTTTTATTAATTAACATCAGAGTGATACCATTAAGATGTGCGTCTTTCATGGTCATGAACATGTCCACGTTTTGATTTTTCAAGCTTTTTTATATATTTTTTATTGTGTTGTCTTGGCGTGCCTCAGCATGGCTACAATGCTGTTTGATGGTCATTTTTGTATACACAAAAATTATTTATTTTATATTCAGAGGTTTTCTTCCCTCTGTTATTTCTTTGAAATCATTCAGTTTTCCAAAAATTTCCAATTTACTCCTTGAAATTTCATTCCCCTAACTGTAGACTATGGGGCACCAATACCCCCCCCCCCCCCCGGAGGCATTTTTCTACAGTATGTTTTTCGGAAAGTGTATGGAAAGACCTATCAAATCCCAGTGTCTACCATCTGGATGTTGGGGCTTTACTCCGTTACCGCCATTTTGGGGCGTTACCATAATTGAAATTTTAAAGTTAACACAATACCGCAAAGAGATCAAAATAATTTGTGTTAAAGGCTTTGTAATTATGATTATAAGCACAGAGAATGTAAACAAGAGTGTAGAAAAGTTAAACTCATCATCAAATGTGGTATAATTTACGTTACCAATATCATATCACTGAAATAAGGTCACATATACTCTAAAATATTCGATTATCATCATATACTTACTGTTTCTGGATCGAGCAGAACACTATCTAATGAGTAAATGGTACTCAATTGTATTATATGTTTACAAGGTGAAAAAAAAGTCACAATAATGCAGAAAATATAGCATGTGATCACAGTAATATAAATGATTTCCATGTAACACGTATACTTTTGTATGTAACGTATTTTACGTAAAATGAAGACATAAACGAGCATTCAATGAAAGAAAAACATGAACATGTGGTAGTATTTGCCTAATATGAATAAAAACATTGTTTACGACTGCTTTTGTGTTAATTTAACATATACAACTGTCATTTCCTTGTCATTTTAGGGTAACGCAGGGTAACGTAAATTACAGAGCATATATAGTCCAATACAGTGAAAAACATGCATTTGATCGATAAGTAAAGTCGCTGCTAACTTATTATGGTCAAAGGAATTGTTCAAATTGATGAATTATCGAAAATATCTAGAATAAGACTTCTAACAAAATAAAATTATTGTCAAACGTATTTTTCGGTAACGGTAATTAGCATGCTGTAGTTCACAAACGCCCCAACGCCCAGATTGTAGACACTGGAAAAATGATCAGCAGGCATGGGGCTTTCAAAAAAATGGTGTCTACAAAAATGCCTCCGGGGGGGGGAGGGTTTCGCCCAGTAGCCCATAGCCTACTGGTTTCAGTTGAGAATTTTTCCCAAAAAGAGGCTTCAGCCCAGTATTTCATCCCCATAATTCAGGGCTAGGGCACCTTCCACAAAACATAAAATTTTCTTAATTGTGAACTAAATAATTTATATCATATCTCCAAATCTAAAGAGCATATATTTTATATGAAAAAAAGTTCTGCACACCTACATATTGCCCCATTTTTTGGGTGGTGGAAACATGTTGTTTTTTTCGAAATGAGGGTTTATATGTAGTCAGACAAATTAGACTTTTACTTTAGGGATGGTGAGACTGTCACAGACATTTTCTTTTTTAGATCTGTCTCACTCAGGCTTTAATTTAAGTACAATAGACTTATAAATCTAAGATATATATATATATATATACAGGGCTCTCCTTTGACTCTTGAAATGGCATTTTGACTCTTGAAATTTGAAAAATAAGGTTTTTGACTAGCGCTTGAGAATTGGAACCAAAGGGTCAAATTTACTATTACTTAAGTAGAAAATATGTTGACTCTTTACATTTCTATCAGCTAAGGGTCATTTTGACCCCCAACTTTTGAAGTCTATGGAGCGCCCTGATATAGATGAAATGGGCTCCAGTCTACATGTACTTCAATAACACAAACTAGCAAACACTTCCAGAGACCAGACTTAATTACTCATGTAACATTAAAATATTAAATCCACATACATGTACTGGCTGTCTGTGTTAGATTGAACTATATATTGGAATTTAGAAAGGTATGTTAGTATGTTACTCAACTTAGTTGCAGGTTTTTTAGGAGAAAAGGGGGAGATGATGTGTGAAGGTAAAAGGGGGTAAAAATTACATGAAAGTTCAAAGTGGCACACTTGGAGAATATTCATAATGCAAAAAGCAGAAACAGATTTTTTTTAGGGGTACCGTACAGGGGAAGGCGCTTACTATCATTGTCACTTTCTGAGTAAAAATACCCCTTTGATGAAACATGTAACAGGACATTGCACACAATGCATTTACAAAAGAAGTAGATATTTAAACCTTTGAGTTTGAATCTGTTAAAAATATATACTTTAGCTGGTAAAGATTTAAATACAATATCATATATATGTAATATAATAAATTATCATTATAATGTACGAACAGGAAAAATAACCTAATAAGAAATATGGCTTAGTTCAAACAGCTGATGACATGAAATTCATTATATAATTTTTTTATCACTGAGACTGAGAGCCTACTGTCCAATGAATATGTTTCAGAGTTCAAAGACGTGCCCAACTTACCTTAATGACTTTAACTCAAAATAATGATTAAGCTTTCATTGATACACCCCAGCTATATAACAATGTATAGATTCAATTCATGAATGTTCCTAATGATGATTATAGTAACAAACAATGTGCACGAACCTTTTTCTTTTGTGTTAAAATTGCTGCCTTCCAAATCAGGTAAATTAACGTCCGAATTTATCTACACTTTTGATATGAAGACAACTTCCGCTATAAATCACTTTATCTGAAGTTGTATTCACTTTTTTAATTCATGATTTTCCAGCAACGTATTCTAAGTGAAGGGTTTATTAAAGAATATGCGTGCTTCTTTCAACCTTGAATAATTTGTTTTGTGATTTTTTTCCATTAAAGGGAAGTAATTATTGACAGACAATGATAAAATCCGTACATACGGTATGAGCCCGAAATAACTGCGTGAAGTGCGCTACAACGTTGAATGGGAACCAGTTTATTGAAAACGACTTATACTGGTTCTCGTTCAATGTTGCAGTGCACCAAAGGAAGACAACTGGAACCAGTTTTTGAACGGCTCTTGTCTGGTTCCTAGCTTCATATGTCTCTTTAAAGGGGCATGTAATCCAGACTATAGAAAATTGCTACCAGATTCGCTCTAATTTTCTGATGCATGTTAACATGTGTTTCTTATCATTACTTTAGCGTCATATTATACAACCATCAGAATGCTGAAAATGTTCTATAAGAATGTAAATACCAAACAAAATCATTTTTATTGCCCGCAATCGACGTTAGTTGCGCTTTAGATAATGGTTTACACGGGCACATCTGCAAAAACCTAAGACCTAAAAATGTTCGTTTCTAGTTTCCTGGCAATCCTAGACTTATTATTAGGCCCGAGATATGGTACATGCCCTGTCCCACTTTTATACCTTTCCTTGCGCTTTCAATAATAATTATATAAATAATATAATATAATAAAAAGTCCCTAATATTCAGGGTGCATTATAAAACACAGACAATACATGTATAGAAATGGAAGGAAAATGCTGACAACAAAGATATAGAGGGATATACATGTATTAATATATATGCTAATTGTTAATTGCTAATAAATTTCAATGATTTAATTTACGCTAACTGGTACATCAAATTGTTTTTTATCTTAATTGTATAGGTGTGGTTATAAACTGAATCTTTATATAATTTCAATTTGTTCATGAGAGGAAAGATAGCTATGACTATCGGTGCGCACAAAGTAGTTATCGTGTGCCGACGTAATAGTTATCACATGCGCACGTAATAGCTATTACGCAGGGTTCTCAATAAGTTTGTGGCCAAATGGCCCAAAAGCTAGACTAACAGGCCTGCTAGGGGGGTTCTGGGCATTTTCTAGCAATATGTTATAATATTTTGAGATTCCTAACCAGCCCAAACACATTTCTAAGCGGCTAAATTGGCCTGCAGCCTGCTGTTATTGAGAACCCTGATTGCGTATGCATGTTAATAGCTATCGCGTGCCCATGCGATAAATAAAATATTTCCTATGTCCCCTTCATGCCACCGTACCATTGCCATCAATCATGGATACATATTTGTAAAGCAATAATAACAATGCACAAATAAAATACTACTTTACCATTTAATATACTTTCAAAATATGTACATTATACAGTTATGCTTGAAGTTATTACTGTCTTGAAAGACTATTATGCCAAGTATAAATGTAACTTCAATTTATCAAACGAAAAGGCATAGTCTAATTTCTGATGGCGTGAATTATAATTTACTGTTATGACATCTCCAGACAATAATAACAGCTAGATTAAATGTCTGCAAAAGGAAACAAATATTACACATACAATTCTCTAATTACAGTACAACCTCTCCAGAGTAAACCTCTCTTGAGCAACATCCATCCCTCAACAACAGCATGACTTTTTCCCACTGTATGATTTAACTTTTCACCTCTCTAGAGCAACAACCTCTCAACAACAACATAATACATATTTCCCACATCTATAATATTTACCTCCCTTGGCGGCCATCTTACTAGGCAAATTTCTTATGCGCTTAATAGAAAAAATATATCTGAAAATTTATTATTAAACAACTCATTTTATAAAAGTTAACTTAATCATGAAGTTGTTAAGACCATAAGCACACCAGGTTTAAGAATATGTAGTTGTCACATATGAATATCCTATATCTAGAATTATCAAAACAAAAATGTAAATATCTTCTATAAATGCTTGTTGAATTCGCCAACTAAGATGGCCACCAAGGGAGGTAAATATTGTAGATGTGTGAACTATGTATTTTGCTATTCCCAAAGGGTGTTGCTACGGTGAAGTTGCACTGTATAAATATAACAAGAAGAAGTTTAATTATTAATCCTCTTGTTATCTACAATATAATTTTCGGGATCCCATTTGATGTAAATTTACTATTTCTTTCATCCATTGTGTACTTTGTTCTTAGATCTCAATATTTCATGTGCATTGTTACATTATTTTATTTATAGATCTTGTATGAGTCTTGTATGGGTCACAGAGATTTTATGTTTTAATATCATTTTAAATGAATAAATGTATCAATTACATGACATTATTCATATTATTGTTTACTACAACAAGATTTTTGACCACCCGATTGTCTGGGCCCATCAGTTAAATCTATGGTAGACTTTTCTTTAACATTCGCACCATCATATTTGTCCAGTGGTAAACAGTAAGCAAACATGTATTCAAACACTTTGTTAACATTATATCCCGACTTTGCTGAAGTCTCGAAATAAGGATCTCCATTGAGCCTACTAATGTCTATTCCTTTGTTGATTTCCTTTGCGAATTCTACAGCTTCATCTACAGATATCTCTCGTTTATCTTGGTTCAGTATATCACGTTTGGTTCCTATGACAACCTTCAAGCAATCTTCTTTAGCATGTTCTAGTAATGGTAGAAATCTTGCCCTGTAGTAGCAAAAAGCCAACAGTAAAATATTATTAAGTCCTTAAATCAAGCTAAAATTACATGAATGGATTTTTTTCTTTTCAGTTGGTTTAATGCCATTTTTTTATTTAGCCCATTCACCTAACCAGTTTTCCCTGATTGTACTCAAACCAGTACAAACTTTCCATTGCACAAGGTTCTGACTACTACTCCACATATGAAGGAAAATTGAGATATTTGTCAAATTTTCGTAGAAAAGTATGACCTGCCGCGACTGAGATTCGTATCTGGATCGCCGGGTTACAAATCCAACATACTATCCACTGGACCACAGCTCCATCAAATCAAAAGTTAGTAAAGTAAGAAAAACACCTATATGTGCGCAGAACCTTTTAGGTTCATAAATGGATAATGCCCATTCTGGGAGTGACTAAATTTCTAAAATATTGCATAAATCTTCTCCTAAAACACTTAATAAACCTTGAATTTACTATCAATCATATGACAATAAAAAATAGGTAATATAAAATATATATTACACCCAAGTTAGATAATTGTAGGACAAATGGAGTAAAGTTAGGAAATTACCACAAAGACTCGTAACTTGAAGCTGTATTAAGATCGAACGCTAGAATAGCAGCACCAGCATTTCGACAGTAGAACGATGAAAGACCAGTATACTTCTCATCTCCAGCAGTATCCTGAATAAACAAAATAAACATACATGTATGTATAAAATGTTCCCAATCAGGAGATTAATCAGTAAAAATGTTTGAATGAAGTCTTAACAAAGAACATTTTACACATTCTTCGTCACACATTTTAACAAGAGGTGTTTGTCAAACATGCTTGCCCCCTTAGTGCCAACTTGATCCGACAAGGATTCAACACCGAGACTAACTGTGACCTACTGACTTCAAAATCAATAGGGGTGTTCTGCATATGATGACCAACTTCACAACCAAGTCTGAGGACCAAAGTCCAGGTTTTTGTGCTGAAGGTCACTGTGACCTTGACTGACCTTTGACATACTGACCTCAAAATCAATAGGGATCATCCCTATGTGATGACCAACCCCTCCAAACCAAATCTCAGGAGCTTACACCAGATCCATCTCTAGTTATTGGCTGGACATGGTTTACTTACAGAGGGATGGACCGACATGTGAAAAAAAAAACACTCTCTTTTCTTAATAACATTATGGCAAAAAACTGCTAAAAGTATTTAATAGAAAAAAGAGATACAATTAAAATATCATACTGACCCAGACAGCAACATTATATGGTCCCCATTGTTTCAGAAAAAATGCTGCACCAATAGTCTGTAACAAAATGCAAAAAAAACATAATACATGATGAATCTTCTCAGTAAAGTTGAGAATGTTTTACATTGTAGTATACTTGTAGTGCTAAATATCACTGAATGTCATGGAATAACTGTTTTAATAATTGTCATGAAATAACTAAAGTAAAGACTGTCTTGAAAATGATGAAGAGAAACTATATGTGGTACAACTGACTCCATTTTTGGAAACTGACTGATAGTTCAGCTCCCCATAGCTGTCACTTACTAGTTTTTATTTTTTCTAAAATCTAATGATGAATTATAGATAACTATAGATCTTCAACAAACTTTACTTACAGATTCATGTTCTCCAAATTTGCCATCAATATATCGACTCACAAGGCATGTTTTCCCAACTGCATAATCACCAAGAATTATCACTTTTGCATCTCTGTAGTATATAAAATGTAAAAAAAAACATCAATGGTACAACAGTTACTTTATTTTCTTTGATAACCTAGAACTTAAGAAGCCTGGTTATTTTCATGTATCAGTGAATTCCAAACAACGCCAGAGTGATTTGGTGACTTTTCCAGCTTTAACATAGAAGGGGAACCTTAATTGGCATGCATACAATCTGGGAACCATCATAAGCTAGATCTCCCTCACATGTAAAATTCTGGGTGGGGTTGGAACTCACAACAGTGAGTGGTTTGTGCTAGTTTACATTCCCTAATCAAGTTCCAATCACATAGCAATAGCACAAAAGCATATAATTTTAACTACCATCTGCATACTACAGCAATACAGTTAATTTCTACTCATAATTACAAGTGTACAAGTGGATTTGTCAAGCCCTGCTAGGAGTCTTGGCCCAGCTCTGTTGATCAAGTATATAAAAAGTATACTGTTACTGTACAATTATATCAGAATGTTTGAGGAGCAGCCAAATCTTAATTTAGTGGCGACCGTCTCTAATGTACATTCTTCAAAAATTAGACATAATAATACTCGTGAGAGGTGTGAGGCAGTTAATAGATTTCAGGAGAATTATAAATAACAATCATTAATTTACATTAATATGAATTCTTTATTTATAATCAAAATAAACGATTGGAACGAAATAAAACTTACGCTTTCCTTTTGTTGGTACCAGGGGTAGACATGTCAACAGTGTAGTGTCTTCATTAGGTACTGACACACCAAATGTTGAACAAAAATCTAGTTTGACAAGCACTCACATTAGAATTCGTCATACACCACCCGGAAATGAACATGTAAACAAATACGGTCGTTTGATTAGAATAGGAATATGTTCCACCATTTGACTCAAATCGTTCGTAATAACTGCGACAAACATGTGTATTGGTCCCAGGTAATAATGTAATACTTGTTTAAATGATAAATTGTAAAACAATGAATTTATTTGGTAGGTTTGCAAAGACATCATTTGTTTTTTAAATACAAGTTATAACTTCGGTTAAAACTGTTTCTGCAAATAAAAGAAAGTTTCACGATGAAGACTTTCTCACGCTCACCGGTCCTCAAGAAGTTGACAGAGTTCGCGAAAAATTAAAATTGTCTGGAAAATATATTATAATAGGATGATCTGAGTATATTGTGTACATTTAATTATGCCTTTTCCTATTTATTGCACTTCTTTTTGTTGCAAGTAATCCATTCTCCCTTGACGCAGCGTTTCATCAACTTTTAGAGAGGACTTGGTAAACTAAGGGGAGTTTCCCGGTGGTCAATTTAGTTTTGACATAACACTATTTTCTTGAAGACATTCTGATAAAGACTGGGATGTGATTTCAAGAATGTAAGAATAAATTTTACCGGTACATAGACAGTATCACTTGTTAATAAACGAGAATGCATTTCTCAATACCTGACACACAGGAATTGGCAGATCCATCTGGCTCAACATTCACGGTAAGTGATGATATGTTTGCTTACATTTTATGCTTTCATTATCATTTTTATTATCATTGTACTTAAATATACAACAATTATTTGTTAGATTGTTTAGATGTCAGACCTTGGCTTTGACAACATTAAGCACCTGTCTTACTAGGACAGCATTCTCACAACGACTTTTGTCCAAGAAAAATGCAGAACATCAAGGTGCACACAGTATGATCACAAGCATCATCGCACCAACACAGTGATATCGTTAGTAGACGTGTTGGTATCAAATAGAATGCCGAGTGATGGCATGCACAAAATAAACGCAGTCGCTCGGCGTTCTGCTTTCTGGTTAGAGCCAGTGGTGTCGCCATATTAAGGGTCGCCATAGCAGCACAGTAAGGTCTCCTACATTGCCAAAGGATTTCCACGGGCGTGCACAGGTTGTGAAGAAAATGCTATGTTTGTCGGCATTTTAATGGAGTTTGTATGGCATTCTCTGAGATGTCACAGGGTTCGTGCGAATGTCTTCTACATGCCATCAGCGCAGTGTGAGCACCATGAAAGCGCAGGGCATGCAGTGGAAGCACCGTGAGAATGCAGACAATCACCAACAAGAATTCTGTAGGAACGTGTTTACGATTAGAACGCCATGTGAGCTCTGTAGCAACACTGGTTGCTGTAAGGACGCCGTGACATCTACCATTTTCTTGAAAAATATCAGATTTTTCTTGGGAGCTCACCCTGCTCTGGAAAATTAAACAACACTGTTCCAGCACAGTGGAAATGCATCTTAGTGTGACAGGGGTATTAGTTCTAGCAGATTTATCATGATGTGAATTTAACTTTAACACACTTTGCCCTCTTCAATCCCTGAGGTCTCAATAATTTGTATGGAAGCAAGTCTTTGAACACAAGACTAATGGATCCAGGTCATTTGTCTTGACTTCAACCCCAGGAATTAGTTTAACATTCAATATAATCTTATTGTTTAACCCATTACCCGTTGTATACGCATTTCTACTCCTCTATCTATTGCCTGATGTATACGCATTTCTACTCCTTTATCTATTGCTTGATGTATACGCATTTCTACTCCTCTATCTATTGCTTGATGTATACGCGTTTATACGCTGCTACATTTAAGTCCAAAATTAAATCATGAAAATCCAGAATCGAGTGGCACAAAGTATTGTTCATTCTCAAGAATTTGTTACAAAAATAGATTAAACAGTGCCAGTATCAATGATAATTATACCTAGGTAAGTTGGTCACAAATCTATAGAACAATCAATATCTTTATGGTGCATTTGTCAAAAAAACAATTTATTGTTTATTCTCGAAATTATATTAAACAGTGTCAATGTCAATGTTATTTACACCTAGGTAAGTAGGTCGCAAATTCTATACAACAGACAATAACTTTACAAAGCCCAAGATCAGAAAAACAATGTATTGTTAATATGCTAGAATTTGTGCTAAAAAGAGATTTAACAGCACCAGTGTCAATGTTAATTACACCTAGATAAGTAGGTCACAAATTCTATAGAACAGTCAATAGAAAATAATATCGATCGAGTTGGAGTTGTGCCAAAATTTGATGGAAGGTTTAATTATTAGCAGTCGAGGTTGATCACGTGGAGTTTTCAGTATGACACATGGCGGTCGTCATGGTAATCAGCGTCATAAAGTGACTATATGTGTAGATGCGGTGGGGTGCAATAAATTACTGCTGTGACAGTGGTGACATATTACGTAAGTTTTGCCAATTGGAATTTCTGATTATGTAAATTGGAAACATATGGCAGCATCAGTTCTGATCAGTGCGATTATTTATTGTGCCAGCTTGCTAAATTACAATTTACACTGAAAAATTAAGTTATCAAAATTTATTCTTAAATTTTCAAAACGATTTTTGTCATGGCTCACTTTTTAGATAGCGATTCTGATTAGTCTGATTTTTCTGGGTTTGACTCAGACTATATAATGTCTGATGTTGAGGTTCCTTTGGTCCACGAGGAATCCTCAGATGATGATGATGATATTGATAATGATGTACCTATACTAGGTATTTCATTACTTATTTAAACTTAAATGACTACAATATTGCTATAAAATATTAAACCAAATTATTGTACTTATAATTTGTCTTGTTGAATTATCCACTGTTATGATTGAGAACAACAAAATATAATTTTTCCTTAAGATTTTGTTTTATCTTTTATTATATACTCGTTTAGAAACATTAGAATTAAGATATATCTATGAAATTTGCACCATAAGTTAGAAAATTCAATTATCTACAAACTTTACATTTGGTCAAAAATGATTAATTAATGATTTCTTACAGTTAATCAAGTTTAAACCAAATAGGTATAGATTCTATACAGTTTTCCAATAAACCCATATTAGTACAGTGTGTAAAACTGATGGCTTATCTATTGGTTACTGATAAGCCATCTACTGATAACACTATAAGAATGAACTACCTTATACAGCATATCTCTATGGGGTAATGGGTTAATACATTATTATTATACCTGAGGTCCGACGTTTTGATGCACAAAATTGATAAATACCCCCCACTTATTCCTTACCCCTGTCATACATGGTTAAAATGCCTCTCCAATGAAATAAGGATTGAATGATCATGTGAAACATGAAGCATGTTGAACTGTACATAAGGTCATAACATCATGAGGTGGACAATCAGACATGAATGAAAGTACAGTAAAGTATACCCAGGCTTTCCTGATTTAAAAACTTGCTGATTTTTTACTTTTAAACCATAAGGCATGCTTTCCAACACTTAACCTTACAGGATTTAATTTGGCTTCAAAATTTGTCAGAATTCAAAATGTAAGGTTGTGCATAATTTACTTTTGTGGGAGGGGTGTATCCATTAAAATCTTTTTGTAATGGATGCCCAGAACCAGACGAGCCTACAAACCAATACAGTCTGACAAGGCTCTTTACTGTTGGGTGGCTATCAGTCTTTGAATTAATTTTTTGTGACAGGTTGCCTGACTATATACTTTATGAAAGAAACTCTCTAAAACTAGGTTGTCAACGCACATTCTTCTTTGACTTTTCGGTAATAATTGGTTTTACAAGCGACAAACGCATTTTTGGTGTACGAAAAAAAAGACACAGCAGTTCCTGGGTATGCCCCTTTAAAGAAGGAGAAAAGTCCTTTCGGGCAGGGGGCAACCCATTAATTCGAAGACTGGGCTATCATATAAATTTTCATAGTGATAGTCCCTTAAATTGATCATGGACTGTTTGTAAAAATGGAAATTGGACAAGTTCATTCAGAAAATTCAGCAGGTTAAGATTTAGAATTGATTTGAATTTATGGTAATATCATTTATTTTTCAGAGTTTCAATATTCACATCAATGGTGTATTCCACTGTTCAGCCAGATTCAGCTTGTTACACAGTTTTCATGAACAGGTATGTTATAAATTATGTACAGTCAAACCTGTCCACAAAAGTCACCCTTGGGAATGATAACTGGCCTTAACTGACAGTTGGCCTTTTTACAAAGGTCATTAATTTTGTTCTAAATAATCTATGATGGTTTTTAAAAGAATGGACTTTATTTGGAGGTGACCACTGGCACAGGTTTGACTGTATCAACACAAACATGAACATCAATATTATTATTGAACAACTATATCATATCATAAAACATTCATGTTGACAAAAATTATTTATATCATTATAAAATATCTATATAATTATATTTTTATCATTTATAGTATTATAAAACATTTTTATTTGTATAAAACGGCTGTATGATTCTAGGTGAAATGTTTTATATAAAAAAATACGGTGCAACCTCTCCAAAGTAACTTCCTTTGCAAGTAGCAAAACTATGTTGTTTTGAGAGGTCAGTGTTGCTCTAGAGAGGTTAAATTAATAGTTAAATTGTGCGATAAATCATGCTGTTGTTGAAGGGAGGTTGTTGCTTAAGAGAGGGTCGCTCTGGAGAGGTTGTACTGTAATAAGTCCGTATTATAAGCTGTCAGGTTGAAATTTAAAATCCTTGTCAGTCGTCTTTGTTGGTTGATTAATGTATAAACTGCTTTGTTCATGTTATCAGGAAACACATGCAATGATTATATTATCAAATGTGTTATCACCATTCAAATCAGACTACAGAGATTTGTATCTTTAATTCTTAATATATACATAGTAATAACTTTGTACTGTACACATATTTATTGGGCTGTGGTCCAGTGGTTAGTGGGCTGGATTTGTAACCCAGTGATCCGGTTTCCATTTCCAGTCGCGGCAAGTCATACCCTTCCATAAAATCTATCAACAGTGTTGATTTTCCTCCACATGTTGAGAAATTGCTGGTTAAAATATATATTTTACTATAAACCTTTGTATTACTTACAGTTACGTAAGGAGTTTGGGGCGGCTGCTTTGCCACCATTTCCACCAAAGAAATTGTTTCCAATTGCTGGACAGAAACTTGAAGAGAGAAGATTGATGTTAGAAAGATATATACAGATTGGTATGTTAAATCTTACACAGATGAATAAAAATATTAATTTATACATTTCATTACTGTTGTATCACAAATCTTTGTGGAACATTTAATTTGGTGGGTGAGTTTATCCATGAATTAAGTAACCACAAAAATTAAGATGTTTGCGAAATTGCTAAATATTCAAAAATATGTCTACAGCGGTTTTCTTTATTTCCAATTTACTTCTTGAAATTTCATTCCCGAAATTGGTTTCAGGTGAGAAGTTTTCCCCAAAAGAGGCTTCAACCCAGTATTTCATCCCCATATTAAGGGTTAGGACGCCTTCCTTAAAACATGAAGAAAACAAAATGACCAATTTGGACAAATGCACATAATTTGGTACCAACAATATTAAATGCAACTACAGTATCACCAAATGTTACAAAATAATAACCTCATAATAATGGCCACCTTCCAATAAATGCCACATTTTGTCTTTTCCAAGTGTGACCTTTGTTCACAGGTTTGACTGTACTATGGATATTTTATATTTCAGTAAGTCAAGAAGTGGTGATTGCAAACAGTGATGTGTTCAACAGTTTTCTTCTCACGGCACAACAGGTATTCTACAACAGTGTTGACCCCACCCCAGTTTTTTTTTGCTTAAAATGTTTCTGTTATCATATGCTATGATTATGCAAAGTTTATAAAACGTCTGTTGTACAGTTTTCATTCTGCCTATATGTCTATGTGAAAACTGTAACAAACTGTAGCAAACATGTTTAAGAGTAATTTTCATGAAAAATGTCATCAAATGTATTGTTAAAGTAATTTTTATACGCCCGTTTGAAAGTGGTCAAATAGTCCTGTGCACTGATTATATGAAATACTTATTTATTTTAATTGTAGGAAATAAGTCTTAGTACATCAATGCAGTATCTAAACTGAGTGGTCTGTCTTACGCACTGATAATACGAAATGTCCAATTCTTTTATTGCAGGAAACACAAAAAGAACAACCAGAAAATGCTACATTAGACGTCTATTTGATGAATGGACATAAAATCTCAATCAGCATTATTTCAACAGATCAAACAGAAGACGTGCTGGAGGTATCATCATTATTTATATCACATCTAGTTTTGAAAATAGGAAATATTTCATTATGAATACAAGCGTTTGTGCAACTCCATATATACAAAGATAAAATTAATGCAAATTGAAACAATATTTGTTTTTTAATTGTAGCTTATGTTGCTATTTTTTTGCAAAACAAGGCAGCTTGCTTGCCTTATTATATTATTTATTGTCAACGTTTCACTGTGTAAATTTTCTATTAATGTATATATATATCTTTCAGACTGTAGCATCACAGATAGACTTACCGGATGATAATGTTTACTATTTTGGTCTGTATTTAGTGAAGAAAGAACAAGATGGTGAAACTTCAAGTAAATATCTTACTTTTTTGTCAAGCCCGCTTACAGTCAGCTCGACATAATGGCCACAATGGCAGTTACGGTACCTGATTGTATTTTAGTGTTAGTTAGTCCATCTGGATTTTCCTTGTCCAGGTTGTATCTCCCTTATGCATTGACATTATTTAAAATAATTTAATTATTAAGCATAATTGTTAAACAATGAGGTGATGTGTCATGGGAGGTGACATTTCGAGAAAGAAACTGTAGTATAATGTTATATTTAAGTATAATATGTCCTGTTTAAAATGCGAGAAGGAAACTTAAAGGCTGGAAGAATCCAATTGACAGATCTCAAGCAAACTTGGTCTGCAGTGTCGTTGTATGGTCCATTCTTTGCATCTTTGTTTGGTTATTTCTTAACTTTAATATGTAGTTAATTCTCTAGTGAGCTACTTTTGGCCTTCGTTGCCGTCGTGTTATATTAGTATTTCCATGTGACACTATTTTTTATCATTTCAGTTGTACGCAAGTTGCAGGATTTCGAGTCTCCATATATTTCCTTGAAGTCTGCAAACAGTAAAGGTGTTCATAGAATTGTTCTGAGAAGATGGTAATTCAACACTTTAGTTTTAAAAAAAAATGTGTCAGAAAATCAAATTTAAGAAAACAAAGATTGATAAGAGCTGTGATGATTTGAATTACAGTACAACCTCTTCAGAGCGGCACTCTCTTTAGCAAAAAACCTCCCTTCAACAACAGCATGATTTTTCCCACTGCATGAATTAACTATATATTTAACCTCTCTAGAGCAACAACCTCTCAACAACAACATAATTTTGCTACTCCCAAAGGATGTTGCTTTAGAGAGGTTGCACTGTATTGTATTCACTACCAACTATTGTCTGTATTTCAGTTATTGGGACTCGTCATTTGATGATGAATTATTGACAAATAAAGTTTCCATGAATCTTCTATATGTTCAGGTAAATTTATATTATTTGACTTAATCATTAGACGTTACCAAGACAATACTTAGTAACTTACACATACAGAATTACGTTCACTCTGAAGACCCAGCTACTCATGTTTCATACATTATATAACTTCCTTATGAAAGATTTAAACATCATGTTGTGTAAATTTGTTTTACATTTGATGATCTTTAACACAACTATATTGAAACATTCAAAAGTTGCTTCTAGACTTCCTGGTTTAGGGCTATGAATTTTGTACAAACATTTTTGTCAGTATGATAGCTAATTTATTCAAAATATTGGCTAATTGATTTAAAATGACTGGTTAGTTATATTGACTAGTTGGTTCAAAATGACTAGTTAGTTATATTGACTAGTTGGTTCAAAATGATTTGTTAGTTATATTGACTAATTGGTTCAAAATGGCTTGCAAGTTATATTGACTAGTTGATTCAGTATGAATAATTTGGTATATTGGTTAGTGAGTTTAAATTAGCTCAATAGTTAACATTGAATTTTTATCATTTTGTATTCTTTTGATTCTATGTAATATGAATATAAATCATACAGATTCTCAATATAAATATATGTACAGGCTGTCAGTGATATTGATAGAGGCTGGGTGCTTACAACAAATGATCAAAAAGAACATTTAAAGTCACTGCAACAGAAAGGATCTAAACGAGAGGTATGGTATAGTGTTTTTGTATACAAAACAAACATATTTGATTACAATGGGATTACAGATAAAGCCAGTCTGTCACTTATTTACAAAGATGATTGGATGATATTTAATGGTGTAACATATTGATTGATATGTTTTTGTCTCTAAAAATCTTAACCTTTGAAGAAAATATAAAGAAATTGTCACATTGTTGGGTTTACTTGTCTTACTGCAAAATGCAATTGGTGTAAAAAGTGAATTATATTGTCTGATGGGCTGAGGTTTAATATTATTAATTTGTTTTCTTAAACACTCTGAAACTTCATGAATATACATACATGAATAATGATAGGTTTGTTGGTTAAATGTTTGATAGCACTGTTGTATTTTCTCCTCCAGGCCCTTTTTGTTGGCCTGTGTCATTTTAAACAGTATTTAATAAAGACAGCAGCACAATTAATTCAAACATAATCTTGCACAGATTACTGTGATAGCAAATTATACCATGCAGTGACAAGGAATATCACTAACTAAAGGAGTAATCAGGCAATTTGCACTGCATGGTTTGAACTGCGCTCTGAAAGTGCCCCTTTAGCACAAAAAATGCCATGCCTCACTTAATTTCTTCATGAAAAACTATGTTGGTGGAACATTTGATGACTTTGAGGGACTGGAGATTGTCACCTTGGTATTGCTTCAAATTTTGGAAACATAAAATATGAAACTATTGATTGAGGATTTCTGAACAAGTTACTTCATGCAATGTCTACCATATGTAATAACTAATAAGTATGATAATATGATTGTTTTTCAGTACTTACGTCTAGCGAGAACACTGAAGCATTATGGTAGTATACAGTTTCATCATTGTGTGGCTGATTATCCGCAACCTAATACACCCGTGGTAATATCTGCTGTAAATAAAGAACTCATATTTAGAATACGAGTTCAACCAGTAAGTTATTCATTTATATGTAAAATAACCAGCACTGATCGAGCCCAGCTACCGACCATGTCTCTTTATGTGAGAAAGTAGGCAGTTGCTTACGGAGGATGGGAGTCCAGTACTGGTGCTTCCCAGGAACGATGGTTAGGTGAATTATCCTCCTCATATGACTCTGACTGTTGAAAAGGGGTGTAAAACCCGATATAAACAAACAAACAAAAAAAGTATTTGAGTAATTATGATAGAATAGAAATCCGGTAGATTAACTTTTTATTTTGCCCTCTGTATTCGAGAATGGCAGACGGACATGAAGTGTTACCCCTGTCTGTCTTTCCGTCCGTCATAGTTTGGTTTTCGAACCGATAACTCAAGAAATATTTTGTGGATTGGTTTCATATTTTACATGAAGATGTATGATATCGAAATAAAGGTCAAGATCGATTTCCGTTAAAATCCAAACATTATCACAGGAGTTATGGCCCAGTTTTGGCTCAGTGGGCACATTCCTGTCCTCTGGACATATTTCTAATTCATGTGTGCTTCTTACATTATTTATTTTTCATGTTTTGTATTTTACATTTGCTGTGTCAATGTGTCATATATATGAGGTTTATTTCATAAATGGTAAATTATATAATTTTAGAATGCAACAAAAGAAGGTGTGTTCAAGATAACCAGAATTCGTTGTTGGAGAATAACTACAACAGTATGTATCAACCTTATTCCATAAGTGCTCATGCTTCAGAACATTGTTTAACGGACCATTCAACAGCTATAGTCTTCTCAGAGCTGCCCCAGAGAAAGGGGAGATAAGTTACAAGAGAACCAGGCTTTTACTGTTAAACTGGTGTTAGTCGCAACCTTTAAATAAAGGTCAACCTGTAAATGAAGGCTATTCTTTTAGAAATCATCATTGATCATTAAGTAAAACATTACCTCAGAATAATGGCCACCTGTGAATAGAGGTAACAGTTTGTCTTTCCCAAGTGTGTCCTTTGTTCACAGGGTTGACTGTATATCCCTACTCTTTTTGAATAGTTTTTGCTGGTTCTTTAATGTGCCCAGTGTAAAGCACAGATACACACCTAACCCGGTCCCTGTGGTTTTCTTAACACAGTACTTGGCTCAGTAGTGGTGATGGGGACACTGAAAAAGCGTCCCTGAAATGTTGAACATTTGAACCGAGATTCCAACTCACAACCTTTCTTGCATAGCCACTAGACCATTGATCATCCCTGGACTCCAAATACAAATCATATTTTGTTATATGTTGGTAGGATTCTGGGTATTTAATTATCAATGTTTTCTTTCACTAATTTTGTTTTTGATGAATTTATGGTTTACTTATTATATTTAAGGTACCAGACAGTGGTCAGAAATCAGATTCATCGTTGTTAGAATTATCATTTGAATATTTGATTGCCAAGGATACTTTACAGTGGATAACAATACAATCAGAACAAGTAAGGCCTAAATTAAAAATGTCTATGTTTGTCCTGACACTACCCATGTTTGAAATTTTACAAAGGTAGGTAGGGAATTTTTTATTTTCGAATATTTGTTTTTATTTTGAATCAACACTGACTCAACAAGCATATTGTGTAAAAGGCAGATACCGATAAAATATTCAGATCAAAAATGCCTATTTGCGGATCCTACTGAAAAAAAATTCTATATCTAAGTTACAAAATTTGTTTTTGAGTTGCGGTTATTTTTCTGGTTCAGTTGCGTTAGAGCAAACATTCATAATTTTATTCTTGGCCTAGGATTTTATTTCTTGTTAAAAAATATTAATAATTTGAAATTAACATTTTCTGCTTAATTATTTATTAAAATATTTGCAGCTTCTAACTATTGTTTAGATGATCAATATGACATTGTGTACATGAAATTTCATGGCGAAAAGTCATAACCTTTTATGAAAATTTGACAAAAATGTTGATTTTCCTCCATGTACATGTATGAAGAAGTTGCCAGTTGCTTGTGGAAGGGTAAGTTAGAACTGGTTAGAATACAGTCCAGAAAAACTGGTTGGATGAATTGGCTGCCATATATAACTGGAATATCATTGAAAAAAAACAGCTGAAACAAGGAAATAAAAGTCATTTTCTGCCAAGACAAATGACTATTGTTATACTCACCTTTATGACAGATTTACCTGAGTTGTATCTATAAGAATTTATTGGTAACTTGTAATGACTATATTTTAGGCAATATTAATGAGTATGTGTTTACAAGGCATGGTGGAGGAATTAATCATGAAGAAACAAGGCAAGAAAATAAAGAAGGTCTGTACTGATTAAGCGTTGCTTTCCATTATTACATTATCATGATAGAGACAAACCTGTGAACAAAAGCCTCCCTTGGGAATGGCTAAATGTGGTCCTTATTGATTGGCGTCCTTTATTCAGAGGTCATTTTGTTGTGATTCATGGGAAAGACGAAATGTGGCTTTTCATGATGGGTGGTCTTTAGTGAGAGGTCATTTTGTTCTTGATGATCAAAGAATGTTTTTAAAGAATGGCCTTTATTCACAGGGTGGCCTATATTTGGAGATGGCTATTCCTGTATATTTTCTTTCTCATGAAAAACTTGTGTTTTACTTCTTTCTATCAATATTATGATCATTTTTCAAAATGATTATGTCTGTAAAGAAATATAAATACTGACTTCTTTGTATTGTAATCGAGTTTTAATATTAATTATTATCTTCGATTGTTACATATTTGAATTAAATATTTCAGCCAGTTGACCGTGTAAAACGGGGGAAGAAGAATTTCGATAGAGAAAACAGCATAGCATCAGGACTCGGACATTCGTCAAGTTCAGAGGTAAATAGTTGCCTAGCAACATATAACCTGGATACTATAGTACAATATAGCAGCCAATCCTGCCCATCTATTCCTTATTAAACAATATTTTCCCATCCTGGTTATTTCATGGTCTATTTGTTTTATTTGTGGTATTTTCAGAACTTTGCTAAAAGAAGATGAAAATTTAGACCCCTATTATCTGCTTAATTTAGATTTAAGTATGTAGATTTGAGTTATCCCCTAAATTAGAAACAACACGCTAAATACCCATATCAGCAGTGATATTCTTTCTACATTCCATCTCTGATTGGAGTAGAGCTATTATTCAGTGTCCCCTATAATCATGATAGAATGTCCATGTAAATGGGGAATACTTTTCAATGCCCCATGTAATTGAGTGTGTAGAACTTGTAAGTGCCTCCTTAATTATTGCAGCAGTACTTGTAAGTGCCTCTTTAATTATTGCAGCAGTACTTGTAAGTGCCTCTTTAATTATTGCAGCAGTACTTGTAAGTGCCTCTTTAATTATTACAGCAGTACTTGTAAGTGCCTCTTTAATTATTGCAGCAGTACTTGTAAGTGCCTCTTTAATTATTGCAGCAGTACTTGTAAGTGCCTCTTTAATTATTGCAGCAGTACTTGTAAGTGCCTCTTTAATTATTGCAGCAGTACTTGTAAGTGCCTCTTTAATTATTGCAGCAGTACTTGTAAGTGCCTCTTTAATTATTACAGCAGTACTTGTAAGTGCCTCTTTAATTATTGCAGCAGTACTTGTAAGTGCCTCTTTAATTATTGCAGCAGTACTTGTAAGTGCCTCTTTAATTATTACAGCAGTATTTGTGAGTGCCTCTTTAATTATTGCAGCAGTATTTGTGAGTGCCTCCTTAATTATTACAGCAGTATTTGTGAGTGCCTCTTTAATTATTACAGCAGTATTTGTGAGTGCCTCTTTAATTATTGCAGCAGTATTTGTGAGTGCCTCTTTAATTATTGCAGCAGTATTTGTGAGTGCCTCTTTAATTATTACAGCAGTATTTGTGAGTGCCTCTTTAATTATTACAGCAGTACTTGTAAGTGCCTCCTTAATTATTGCAGCAGTATTTGTGAGAGCCTCTTTAATTATTGCAGCAGTACTTGTAAGTGCCTCTTTAATTATTACAGCAGTACTTGTAAGTGCCTCTTTAATTATTACAGCAGTACTTGTAAGTGCCTCTTTAATTATTATAGCAGTACTTGTAAGTGCCTCTTTAATTATTGCAGCAGTACTTGTAAGTGCCTCTTTAATTATTGCAGCAGTATTTGTGAGTGCCTCTTTAATTATTGCAGCAGTATTTGTGAGTGCCTCTTTAATTATTACAGCAGTATTTGTGAGTGCCTCTTTAATTATTGCAGCAGTATTTGTGAGTGCCTCTTTAATTATTGCAGCAGTATTTGTGAGTGCCTCTTTAATTATTGCAGCAGTACTTGTAAGTGCCTCTTGAATTACGTAGTTAAGGAAGAAGTATTTTTTTATAGAGTTTAATACTGTATGTTCTTTATCTATATGAACACAAAATACCTTTTATACTTCCTTTTATACTTGAAATATTATGCCCATAGGTATCACCATCACCAGTAAGATATATATTACCCAACCTTTTATATATTCACAACCCCATGTATATTGTATAATTTTACAGAAGGAGGTTAAAAGTTCATTTGTTCCAAGAACAGCAAATAAGACAGTGACAAAGTTAACAGTAAGTAGTTAATGTATGGATTACTTCTACAGGTATCTGCAAGTGATTATCAAATTTTTAGTAGTACAATAAAACCTCTCCAGAGCGGTCCTCTTTTGAGCATCAAACCTCCCTTCGACATCATGATTTTTTTCCCAACTGTAGGATTAAAGTATTGATTGAACCTCTGCAGAGCAACCAAAGGGGTTTGTCACAAAAAAAAATCCAAAAAAAATTTTTTTTTCCATGTAACCCATATATATATAGAAGGGAAAGAACTTCGACAATTCGAATTTTCCAACACGTGTCATAAACTTCCATGTTGTTGCAATGCAGTACAAAATATTTAACTCATATATAGTGCAACGTATGGGCAACTCAACACGCTAACAGAAAATGTATACTTTTACTACCTTTAAAGATATTCTAAACTCGCTATTGAAGACTTTTCACTCGAAAAATGGTCAAATTTTACAAAACGAGCAACAACCTCTCAACAACAATAACAACACAATCTTACTTCTCGATCTTTGGACAGGTTGCACTGTATATGTCTTCATGTGTTTAGAATATTTGATAAAAGTCTGTAATATTCTTGAAACAGTCAATACACTCTTCTGTTTATTTTTCAGGACATGAAGTTTTCTAAAGGCAAAAGTTCACAGAATGGAGAATCAGTTACTAATACTGCCTTTGAGAACGCCATCGGAGACGATGACCTCTAGTCAATAAATGTACCATGTATGTTGTATATGGTGCATTCTATCATTTTACTGTATCGTTTTTTGTTAACATTGGTGTTTTATGTTATTTTAGGGCCGTATTGTTTTCTATTACAAACAGATATATTATTATTGGAACTTAAATCTAGTTGTTTTGTAAATGAAAAAACAGCAGCTTTTAACCAGTGATTCCTCTGTTAACAAACTCCACAATTGTTTTTTTACAAAAAAATGAGAAACAACCTAACTTGAGTAATTTTTGCATCTTATTATATGCACCTTTGTTTAAAGGTGTACATGTGTCTTGTTATAGCATAGTTATGATAAAACATTGTACATGATAGATATTATTATTTGATACCACTATACAATCTGTTCTGTTTTATTTTGTAGATATTTTATGGTTGTATTAAATTATAGTGTGATTTTATTAAAATATCAAAGTTGCAAAATTTCACAGTCTATGCATCCATTTAACTTCGGTGAGATTCAATAACTTCTGTAATTAAATTGATAATCTTTGATAAACCGGTTTGACCAATGTACAAGTATTTGACAACTTAAAATGTAACGCAGCGTTGTGTCGAAAAATTAACAGACAATATTGACCATGGTACAATACTAGAAATAAACGCATTCAGTGACCATGTAATTATTCAGCTTTGACAAGTTTGATAAAATCGTACTGTGCTACCAATAGGTAGAAGAATACTAGTAACATGATTTTGTATTGTGTGTATTTAACCATCATTCTTATATTAACATTCGGTTGTACTACTTTACCCATGCAAACACATACATGCACATATGATATGTGACATTACTACATTATTAGCAGAAGACCCACTAGAAGTTGAACTAGAAATAGGCTTTGTTTAAATGAAATCATAATTTTTTAATGAAATTAATAAAAGTCCTGGTTAGTATTAATGTGAGTTACACTGTAAAACATCTTTTATAAAAAATTGAAAACATTCCTAATTGCAAAGTTTAACTACCAGTTTAGAGATTGAATTACCTAGGACTTCTACTTTTCAAATACTTTTTGACTGTATAGATATAATTATAAATGTACAAAAACATTTCAGACTAGTCAGACTTTGAAGTTACTGTAATATATTTTTAAAGGATAATAGTTATATATATATACTGATAACATAATTATATAAATTATGTAATATATATATCCATGTATATGTTATTAAGTAGTAGATTTGTGTATTTTGATTGATAAAACATTTTCATGATTTTTTGGTCAGTCAGGTTGTTTGTTATTAGCACTTACTAGATATATCGAGGGCTCAGTGCAACACTGTTGTAACTTGTTCTTATTTCAATATGAGTTACAACACTTTTGCGCTGAACCCTCGATATGTTTATAACCATACCATGAGTATGATGTTGGTTGATACAAGTTTATATATGAATATAAATTATTCTGCATTACCATTGTATTATACCATGTATCCTCATGGGCCATATGGCCACAGGATTGTATATAAATAAACTTAAACTTATAATATTAACATTATTCCCTGAGGAGCCAAGGTCAGTATTTTGACCTGTTTAATATACAGTCAAACCTGTAAACAGAGGCCAACATTGGGTTAGACCAATTTTGACCTTTATCGACAGGTTGCCTTTATTTAGACGTCATTTTGTTCCAAATAATCATTTTTTTAAATGGCCTTTTTTCAAAAGGTGGCCCTTTTTCAGAAGTGGCCACTAACACAGGTTTTGACTGTAATTTATTATAATTACTTACCTGGATACATATAGCTTCAAATTATTTATCATTGCACATTAGGAAAGGGTATGATAATGGTGTATGTAAGTAGCGCTAACTAAAACAATTAGTCGGTAGATTCTGCTTATTATACGCAGGTTTGACTGTATATATTCATATGAGATATATGGAGACATCTGTATGTCAGTCTATCAATTTGATTAGAAGGTCTAATACATTAATTTGGCTGATGGCCTAAATCATATATACACGTAAACTCATTGTATTGTATTGAATGGTACAATATTGAATTTTGTTATCATTTAATAGATACTCATTACTGTTATTTAAGATTGTTTTTGTTGGATTCAAGCCCCACTACTGACCACGTCTCTTTATATGAGAAAATAGGCAGTTGCTTACGGAGCATGGGAGTCAGGTACTGATTCTTCCCAGAAACGATCGTTGGGTGAACTGTGCGCCTCATATGATTCTGACTGATGAAAAGGGGCATAAAACAGACATTGCGAAAGTTGATGAAATCAGACCCTATTTTGGTCAGTGTATGTATCTTACTGTGAAAACTTTGGTGTTACGATATTAAGGAGAAAAACATATGTTTTGTGAAATTGTTTTTTTGTGTGTTTCATGGTATACATTGTTTATAAATACCGTTCTGGCATTTTTAATGTATTGACTGAATTATGTTATTCAAGAAAAACCACCATGCAGTATTCATACAAGTTTGTTATCTATTTTTATAGATTTTAACATTGTTAATTTTTTTCTAATGAAATATAAGCAGGTAAATTTCATGTCTATTTCAGCCTTAAAATTTACAATTTTTAGCTCACCAGAGCACAAAAGTTTTTATTCTGGTGAGCGATTATAGGGCCATCATGGCCCTCTTGTTTAGTGATTTTTGCTGATCTAGGGCACAGAATTTCTCACATAGTTGAAATCTTGCACTCATCTTGTATTGGTTATTGATAAGTTTATGTGGAATAGAAAATAGTTATTTTATGCGCTTATTTTTTATTGACTGCAAATTGTTTTTGTTTTTTTTGTACTATGAATTTTAGAGATGATTTGTCAATGAAAGCTTTTTATCTCTTTTTCCTGGCCCGGAGGTGATTAAACTAATAATAACCCCCGAGCTCAAATCTCAATTTCATTACCATTGTATTATGGTTGAAAAGATAGAGGTGATAAATAGAGCTAATTAATGTTTAAATACATGTTCAGATTAATTTTACTGTCAGGCTAATATCATTATTGTCTGATCATAATTAATTTAGACATTTTAGCAGAAAAAAATATGAGATTTGAGCTCGGAGACTGAGCTTAAGTTTTATAACCTCGGGTCCTGATATTGTTTCAATTGAAATTTTCAGTTGAGCACTGAATGTGTATCTGTGTATGGAGTTTACATCACATATAATGATTTAATTAATTGTGTTCATGTATGTACTGTAGTTAGGTTGTCATGCTTCAATTGGTATATGTTTCTATATACCAGTCTATTTAATTGAACTCGCTGGTTCAAAATACATTCCATTTTTGTGATATTTAAGATGTAAAATAGATAAAAAGTTATTTAAGGACTGTTGGCCTAAAATAAGCAAAACATTCAAATTCAAGGGCAGATACTGTGGAATCATTAATTTCGTGGAATTTCGTGGGTCGGCTCATCCATGAAATCAAATCCCCACGAATTTAAATGCAGTGATAAGGCATTTCTTTTAAAAAATCAAAATCCACAAATTTATGTACCCGCGAAATAGCCATTTTAGTAAAAACCACAAAAATTGAGCCCAACGAAAATAAATGAATATACAGTAACTCAATTATGCTAAATGTTATCATTGCACATTCATAATTACCTAAGTAAGAAACTTTATAAGATGAATTAAGAGATATGAGCTGGGAGACAGATCTCGAGCTTTATAACCTCTGGACCCTTGCTAGGTCAACTGATAGCCCTCTGTTTTTGAAATCTTTTCAAAGATGATTTTAGCCCAATGCAAATAATACAATCAAGTTAAATTATCCGCATAATTAGTCTAAATGTTCTAAAAATCAGGGCCCGCATTCATAAAGCTCCTTAGTTTTGGGTAAGGAATTTCCTTAACTTGCTATTCATATAACATTAGCAGATGAGTTTAGTGAACATAAACCTTGAATTCTGTAGGAATTATGTTTAAGGAGATAATTATCAATATGCCAATGTGATTAAGTCAGCTTATCTGATTAGGTAAATACAAAAATGTTCGTGAGTTTTTCATACTGTAAATACTAAATACTTATACAAGCTACATCTTCTTATTGTCTTAGCTCTCCTTATGTATGGACTGTTTGTAGATTAAAATGCCTATTAATGGATGGTTGTGAAACAGTGGTGTTTACATGTAATTTACATATAATGAATCACATATAAATTACCATGGGTTGTCACCATGCATTTTTCTCACTGGGTCCAATTAATACTACTAATTCTGCCACCAATCAACAAAAAAAAAAAACAGTGACAGTACCTCTAGTATTAATTGGCTGTGTATTTCCGTGCTAACTGGAGACATTGATCCCGACTGGGTGGAGTGAGTGGAATTGGTACGTCCAGTAGATTTCAATCTTACGCCTGAGATATATACTTTTCTCAGCGGCAGGGTCACATTTTAGAACCGGCACCACTGAGGATACAGCTGCAGTTGATTGTACAAATGCAAACAAATACTTGCTCGCTTCAGAACGGTCAAGTCCTCTGAAGAGTTTGCAACTGCTAAATGAAACCAGTCGGGGAGATGTCAGGTCAACAGGAGATCAGGTCCTCCACTGCACCAATATAGCCAAATCAACATACTGTAGAACTGGTTTTATTTGTGTTAGTTTCATTTTCGCTAATATTCGCAAATCAAATACCTTGCGAATTCATAAATGAGTATGTCCGAAAATACTCAACTTAAGTCAGTACTAGTATTTTATCATAGAATAATCAGTTGAGTTAATCTGATGAAAGCAATATATTAACAATAAACATATGCCTTTAATGTTTGCAATCTAATTTATTAATAATATTGCTTTTACTAAACTATTGTTTGTTGAACAATTTCTGTCATCTTTTTAACATACTAGCGACAGTTTTTCACACTTACCTATTGTTTATAAAACATAACTTCCACAAAATCCCAAACTATTATCAATCTATTGTTATTATTAGATATAAAACACTGAATCACAACTTAAATGTCTAACAGATCAGGTGTGACACACAAGTATCAAAGCAATAACAGCATGTCTTTGGTCACACTTTAATTCTGCCTGATAACGTCGCGAATTCGTAAATACGCGAATAAAGAAAACAGCTGCTTTTTAACAAAATAAATGCAAAATTTTGACCTCGCGAAATTAAAGTGTTCTACAGTAGTGACACTAACTCTGTTTATAATTCTGCCACCCAGCAACAAAAAAATCATCAATAATGTCACAATCTATATTCTAATTTCTTGTATCATATGTCATCTTTACTCATGTGTGTTTCTATGTTGCCTGTTGTTTTTATATGTATGATTTTAAATAGAAAATACAGTCAAACCTGTGAACTGAGGCCATCCTTGGGAAAGATAAAATGTGGGCTTAATTGACAGATGGCCTTTATTTGGAGGTCAGCTTGTTCTGAATTATCTATGATTGATTTTCAAGGAATGGCCATTATTTACCAGGTGACCTTTATATGGAGGTAACTTGTGAAATAAGGCCATCCTGGGAAAGACATATGTGGCCTTTATGGACAGGTGACCTTTATGTTGAGGTTAAATTGGTCTAAATAATCAGTTATGATATTTCATAGAATGGCCTTTATGCACAGGGTGGCCTTTATTTGTAGATGACTGCAAACACAGGTTTGACTGTACATATTTACATATTCTCATGTCTATTCTGCTTTATTCCTGTATTTATTTGCTTTAACCTATTTAACTGTCAAAGATTTTATATTTCAAATTGGTCACTATATCTGATAACACATTTATTGAAAAAATAACAGGATTTATTTTAATTAGTATGTCATAATTTGAATTTAATAAGATATTATAATAAGATACATTATATACTAAAAAATTTGAATTCTGTTCAGTATTTAAAAATTGTTTTTGTCAGCTTATGCCTTTAACAGTGATCTTATTGTCACTTTATGTTCTGCAGGTGTGTACATTGTGATTTCTGAAAGCTGATACAGTGTTATATATATTTCAGATAAATGTGTTTCATTTTATTTTAATGTATTAATAACAGATTCAGGCTGATATGAAGCAATTCTAGATTGGGTCGGTAATTTTAGAACCAAAATTATTGGGGGGTGGGGAGCTCATTTTAGATTGTGTCTCAAAATGCTGAGGGGGGGGGGAGAAACAGCTCCCCCCCCATTCCTACAGTTCTGAGATTTATAAATAAGTCAAATATTCTGTATAAAAATTGCTGTTACATTCTGTAGAATCTATTGTAGGATTTTAAAACAATTTATCTAATGTGTTCTATTATGTATATTGTTGAAACAGGAAACTTGTTATTAATGGAAGGCTAGTAGGTTATAGCTACATGTTGATAATGCTTGTCCAATATAATGATACCAGTAGCTTGAACAAAAACAATTCATAATATTGTTATATAGTGAATGATTGTGCCAAATGTTAACATAAATCAAATATATCAATAAATTATGTAAACAATATATATGTGCTTCTTATTTATTCTCATATTAACAAAAATATTAAGTACAAAACAGTTTAGGGACTACATGTATCAATGTACAGTACAACCTCTCCAAGGTGGCCCTTTATTGAGCAACAACCTCCCTTCAACAACAGCAAGTTTTTTTGCACACTGCACAATTTAACTATTAATTTAACCTCTCTATAGCAACAACCTCTCAACAACAAGCTAATTTTGCTACTCCAAACTAAAAAGTGTTGCTTTGGAGAGGTTGCACTGTATTCATATTTCGTGACACTATATCAACATATCCATACTGTTTATCATAAATTTCATATCAGTTTTTGTCCGAGATTTTCCCATAGGAATGTCCAACCTTGTCTCAGTTTACATATTGGCCAAATGATATCCTTTACCCATGTTTCCTACATCTCTTGCATAGAAGCTGAAAAAGAAGAAGCACATTCCTATTAATACCATAATTATTGTCAAAGGTGGTTCTCTGAATTTAATCTTATGTTAGTTAATTAATCAGAAATTTGACATTAGGTAAGTTGTTGGCAAATAGTTCAAGAAAAAGCTTTATAGCCATTAGAAATGGACGTGAGTCTCTGTTTGATTTTCATATCTGTCCTAGAAACCAATCAATATATAATATATAACTTGGAGGTTTAAAGTGGCTCCACCAGTCGGGATATTTGGCCACTTCTCCGGATTTAACAAAGGAGGAAGAACCGAGACATACACCTAGGTAGAACCATCGACCTTCTGTAAGTTCGCTGGACTGGTTCCTGAGAACCATTGACCTTCTGTAAGTTCGCTGGACTGGTTCCTGAGAACTATCGACCTTCTATAAGTTCGCTGGACTGGTTCCTCATTTTCCTTATTCCTAGCTACTGTGTTTATTTATTTATTTGTTGTTTAACGACCCTTTCAAATTGGGCATTTATATCCCTACTCTTCGAATAGTTTTTCCTGTTTCACACCTTGCCCTTTTATCTCTGATTCTCTAGACACAGTACTTGGCTCAGTAGTTGGGATGGGAATCTACTATATAAGTGATTCATTAAAACTAGAGCTGTCACAGAGGTGATTAATACCCCCGACGCCGCTTTGACACAAAGAATGCAATAGTACACTATACAACTAAGTTCAAGGGGACATAACTCTGCAATGAATGAATCGCTTGGTATGAAAATTGTGTCTTGCACATCTACACTTGATAGTGATAACATAATTCAAGTTTCACTGCAATCGCTTAAAAAATGTGGAAGTAGTTTGCTCCACAAACTTTTATATTTTTTTAACAATATACCCCATCTCAAACTGTGTTTGCGGGGTATAAAATATAGACAGTATGCATTGCTAATGTGCAAGTTGGGTATCATTTAATTAAACTATTAAGGATATAAACGTAAAACAATCATATTTCGTTTAATTTATGATTTAGATATTTTTTATCGGTCAAATTGGTTGCTAGGGAAAATCGGTTGACTTACTTTGTCATTTTTAGGTCCATTGTTGCCAACTTCTGTTTTACCGGAACTTCTTTGGCAACCACTGGTACCTGAACAGCTGAAAACAAGTAAACAAACATTATATACTGAACAAAACTTACGCATCTAAACCGCATGTTTTGATATGCACGTGATTTTCAAGCCAATTTTCCTGACGTACACCACCTGTTCCGCTTTAGTACATCAAGACAAACGACTTGTAATTTACCAGTTTAGAAATTTCAATATCTGTATCTTAGAAACATTTGGTTAAATTGACCAAATGGTGTTCAGAGTAAGAGCCAAAAAAACTTCAATTTGAAGAACAAAGTGTTTTCAAGAATAAAACACACAGTTTGAAAACTTGTCTATACATATATATATAATGAAAAATAACTAACATTCCATAGGTATTATCATATATTTCAATTGCCAAGTCATAACCGGTCATATATATATATATAATGATATCCTTCATTTTTTAAATAGTGCTATCAAGAGTTATGTAACCAAACAGTCGTTAATATGCCATTCAAAAGCAGCTAGGGACGGAATTTTATATTTCAACAGAAGATAAAATATCTAATTGAACAGCACTATCAGGATATAAGTGCAATAACAAACAACTCTGTCAGGATGTTATTACAATATCAAACACCACTGTCATTCAGGATGTTATTACAATAACAAACACCACTATCACTCAAGATGTTATAACAGTAACAAACAACACTGTCACTCATGATGTTATTGCAGTAACAAACAACACTGTCATTCAGGATGTTATTACAATAACAAACAACACTGTCATTCAGGATGTTATTACAATAACAAACACCACTATCACTCAAGATGTTATAACAGTAACAAACAACATTAACACTCATGATGTTATTACAGTAACAAACAACACTGTCACTCAGGATGTTATTACAGTAACAAACAACACTGTCACTCAGGATGTTATTACAGTAACAAATAACACTGTCACTCAGGATGTTATTACAGTAACAAACAACATGTCACTGAGGATGTTATTACAGTAACAAACAACACTGTCACTCAGGATGTTATTACAGTAACAAACAACACTGTCATTCAGGATGTTATTACAGTAACAAATAACACTGTCACTCAGAATGTTATTACAGTAACAAACAACACTGTCACTCAGGATGTTATTACAGTAACAAACAACACTGTCATTCAGGATGTTATTACAATAACAAACAACACTGTCATTCAGGATGTTATTACAATAACAAACACCACTATCACTCAAGATGTTATAACAGTAACAAACAACATTAACACTCATGATATTATTATAGTAACAAACAACACTGTCAATCAGGATGTTATTACAGTAACAAACAACACTGTCATTCAGGATGTTATTACAATAACAAACAACACTGTCATTCAGGATGTTATTACAATAACAAACACCACTATCACTCAAGATGTTATAACAGTAACAAACAACATTAACACTCATGATGTTATTACAGTAACAAACAACACTGTCACTCAGGATGTTATTACAGTAACAAACAACACTGTCACTCAGGATGTTATTACAGTAACAAACAACACTGTCACTCAGGATGTTATTACAGTAACAAATAACACTGTCACTCAGAATGTTATTACAGTAACAAACAACACTGTCACTCAGAATGTTATTACAGTAACAAACAACACTGTCACTAAGATGTTACTAGAATAACAAACAACAATGTCACTCATGATGTTATTAGAATAACAAACAACAATGTCACTCATGATGTTTTTACAATATCAAACACCACTGTCACTCAGGATGTTATTACAATAACAAACAACACTGTCATGATGTTATTACAATATCAAACACCACTGTCATTCAGGATGTTATTACAATAACAAACAACACTGTCATTCAGGATGTTATTACAATAACAAACAACACTGTCATGAGGTCAGTATACAGTCAGACCTGTGAACGAAGTCTACCCTTGGGAAAGAAATAATGTGGTCTTTATCTTATTTTAAATAATCTACAGCATTTTTAAAAACAATGGCTTTTTCCAGGATTGCCTTTATTTGGAGGTGACCACAAAAAGTGTTTGACTGTAGTAACAATGCACTATGTGATGTTTTTACTGAATAGAACTATAGTTGTTATAATATGCATTATAAGTATAGAATTTAACAATATACGTACGTCTTTCAGTTCGCACCAGCGTTCTTCTAACTGGTTCAACACGAACTAGCTCTTTACGAACTGGTTGTGGACGAACAACTTCTCTGCGAATAACCTTTGTTGGGTTTGTTCTACATCTGAAGTACATAAATTTATATAAATAATCATTCAAACTTGCTAGTATTCAGTTCGAGGCATTATATGGGAACCGTTTTAAATTTCATAATTGAATTCTTGTATTTTACATAAATCACTCACAAACTCGCACTTTACTGGCAGCAAATATTTGACTGAGCAGAGACTTCAATTGAAGAAATTCATTTTAGCAATTATCAATTACATCTAATGTTTCGCACATTAGTATAATAATGATCAGTTTTACATGACTTGTATAGTCAATGTACTGTGCAACCTCGCCAAAGCAATACCCTTAGTAAGAAGCAAAATTATATTGTTTACGAGAGGTTGTTACTCTAGACTGGTTCGATTAATAGTTAAATGGTACAGTTGGGATAAAAATCATGCTGTTGTTGAAGGGAGGTTGTTACTCTAGACTGGTTAGATTAACAGTTAAATGGTACAGTTGGGATAAAAATCATGCTGTTGTTGAAGGGAGGTTGTTACTCTAGACTGGTTCGATTAATAGTTAAATGGTACAGTTGGGATAAAAATCATGCTGTTGTTGAAGGGAGGTTGTTGCTCTAGACTGGTTCGATTAATAGTTAAATGGTACAGTTGGGATAAAAATCATGCTGTTGTTGAAGGGAGGTTGTTACTCTAGACTGGTTCGATTAATAGTTAAATGGTACAGTTGGGATAAAAATCATGCTGTTGTTGAAGGGAGGTTGTTGCTCTAGACTGGTTCGATTAATAGTTAAATGGTACAGTTGGGATAAAAATCATGCTGTTGTTGAAGGGAGGTTGTTACTCTAGACTGGTTCGATTAATAGTTAAATGGTACAGTTGGGATAAAAATCATGCTGTTGTTGAAGGGAGGTTGTTGCTCTAGACTGGTTCGATTAATAGTTAAATGGTACAGTTGGGATAAAAATCATGCTGTTGTTGAAGGGAGGTTGTTGCTCTAGACTGGTTCGATTAATAGTTAAATGGTACAGTTGGGATAAAAATCATGCTGTTGTTGAAGGGAGGTTGTTACTCTAGACTGGTTCGGTTAATAGTTAAATGGTACAGTTGAGATAAAAATCATGCTGTTGTTGAAGGGAGGTTGTTGCTCTAGACTGGTTCGATTAATAGTTAAATGGTACAGTTGAGATAAAAATCATGCTGTTGTTGAAGGGAGGTTGTTGCTCTAGACTGGTTCGATTAATAGTTAAATGGTACAGTTGGGATAAAAATCATGCTGTTGTTGAAGGGAGGTTGTTGCTCTAGACTGGTTCGATTAATAGTTAAATGGTACAGTTGGGATAAAAATCATGCTGTTGTTGAAGGGAGGTTGTTGCTCTAGACTGGTTCGATTAATAGTTAAATGGTACAGTTGAGATAAAAATCATGCTGTTGTTGAAGAGAGGTTGTTGCTCAAGAGAGAGGGCCACTCTAGACAGGTTGTACTGTAATACCTCTACATGGTCATACAAACTTTGTATTAGGGTCTACTATCCTTTAACACAGACATTGTTTGCTTACCGACAACATCGGCATAATCTTCTACACGCTCCACATTTTCCACAAAATCTGTACAGCAAATATCCGAGTAAGCCGAGTAACAGAAGACCCAATAAAATCAACGGTATCAACCACATCAACATACTATCTATTGATGATGATGACGATGACGAGGATGATGCTGTATTGGTATTCGTGTTGGTATTTGTTGTGACTGTTTCATCACAAATTACAACCGTTACAGGAGAGCTGTCCGTGTTACCACCTTCATCTGCATAAGAGAAAACGTTAAAGTCCCATAAGCATATAAATTTATCGGGTAGTAATAGTTTCTGTTTGTTCTATAACAGAGAAATCCGGTGTGTTTTCCACCCGTGCATACTTTATAGCAAGAAAAATGTTTCCAAAACCAACATTTATAGAACAACAGTGTTTTCCCACAGTCATGCTATGCACACGTCATAAAGTGACGTCACGCACGCTATATATTTCCAGTTTACAAAAGCAAAAATCACAGCGAAATTAGTGTTTTTCAAAGAAAAAGGGCTCGTTTCCTCGGTAATTATTATCTGGGGATGAATATTAGCAATTGCCTGTTTTTTGCATATTTTTTATAACAAAAAGCCAATGGGACTTTACAGTTCTGATAAAAGAGAACGTAACCATCTACACTGACACTACACTGCTCAACTTTTATAATCTGTCACCTAGATTTTTGAGTATTTTATAAATACATGACACCATTAAAATATTTAAGGCCTATGCTATACAAAATGTAGAGTACAACAGTGAAAACTGCTTTGAACGACACCTGTGTACGACATTCTGCTCATACCGACACAATTCTTTGGTCCCAAACATTTTCCTATGTACCTGGTAAATTAACATAACTTACCGGGTAACCTGTAATGACCAACACCTGTCTAATCTGATTGGTTTGCTTGACTGTATGATGGACCCATATATCAAAAAGCAAAAAAAATCCGCCGGACATTCGGTCTGACAAGCTTGAAATTCTGTTGGAATGAAAGGTAATCTGTCAGACCGAAAGTAGTATAAATGCGCAAACATCAGGTTAATAAGTTGCCAGACAGCCGGACCAATGAGATAAGATTCTTTATCGGACCAACACACAAACTAGCGGTCTGGCACCTTTTACGATGTCTGTTAAGAGTAAGCACTCACCCGTTACTCTGACGGAAGTTTTGAATGATGTACCGACAGGGTATTCACTTAGATCTTCGTGTGTTAGTGTATTTCCATCTGTTGAAAATGGTCCACCACCTGTAAAAGTATGATAAATGAACAGATAACAAGAGTGCCAGGTCACAAAATATGCCCATTAAGGGGCATAACTCAGAAGTGCCTGGGCTGATTGGGCTAGTTATCGAACTTTGCAGAGATGTCATGGCCATAAATAATTTCCATGAAGTTTGGTGAGGATCCGACAAAATGTTCGAATTAGAGAGCAGACACTGTTGTGGACGCTGTGGGTGTTCCCATAATATGACCCGTTTTTTCAAACGGGCATATCGTGCCGTCTTATGATTTCGACGTTCTTATGTTTTCGACGGTTTTCATTTTCTCAAGATTGCGTCATTATCACGCTAGATTTATTTAAGCCCCGCCCCCTCCGAATGTAAACAAATGATGCTAGTTGTCACAAAAATATCAGGCGGTTAAAAAATGGAATTACGACTGGTAAACTAGCAATATCAAAGTCACTTACTGATATTTCATGGTGAATTGCTATTCCCAAAATTTGTGTCGACAAAATACCCAAGAAAAAACTTTTTTCATCAAATAATCTTCAAACAAACATGTGCACGTCTGCAGTAGACATAACCTTTTCCGGTAGTCACGTGGTCTGGACAAATTTTTGTACAGGGTGTTCTCAAAAGTTTTTCTCCGACTAATACTTTCTTACGGTGTCAGACCACAAAATTGTGTTTCCTCACTACGCTAATTCTCTAAGAATCCAGTAATAATTCAGGCCAAGTCCCAGGTAAATAGTAAGGACAGGTCATATTTTGCTGATGATCTGAGTAAAGCATACTTGTAAAACAGTGATAAAGCAAGATTTATCAGTAGAAAGGGTGACAATGAACAGTAAACCAATGTTTAAGAATAGTTTGTTGAGTTTTTATGGAAAGAAATACCGAAAAGTTGCCGAAAGTGCATCATATTTGCTGTTAAAAGTTGACAGTCAGGTATTTTAGTGAAAACAGCGTTTTAATTTCCAATATTCGTTGAACTCACTGACTGAACTTCGCTTTTGAGAAAAAATGTGTTTATTGACTTTTTAACCACCCCGTATCGCTATTTATATCGACCAATGAAAACCGTCGAAAACATGTAACGTCACTGAGTGGGAAAACAAAAATGGCTGCCTTCATGAAACGGCTCTAAAAAGGTCAATACTCTATTGTTTTGCTTAGAAATCGGTATTTTATGTAGAAATCTAAATGTTAGTAATTTACTTCCATGTCAAATTGTGCATGCATTAAACGTCCGTTTATTTACCGGGCGACATATGCTTGCACCGTCGAAAACATAAGAAGCCAGGATATAAAAATTAGTTCCCAGTCATGCAAAATCCCAGAAATAATTTAATTGTTCAAGCCCTTGTTTATTCTCAAACCAAAATAAAGCCAGAACATTTGTGAACTAGTAAAAAACATCAATAAATACAATATAATAGTTATCATGCTCCATAATAAGGAGAGACAACTACCGTACTCGGTTAGAATATGGTTCGATTTCTAGTTGAAACCAGTTCTAATTTCGTAAAAAAACGGAAACCGCTCTTAGTTGCCTCATTTGTCAGCACCAATTCTCTAAAATTTCTAACTGATAAAGCCTCCATTTTATGACGAGAAATCTTATCATATGCAATAATTTAAATTTATAGAATTCTGAAATTATACAAGTTTGTTTGCCTTGGCCACATAATGAAACATCATGATTTGACAGATAATGAATGAAGAATTATTATTATTGTCTAGACTTCAAATCCACCTCATTCATTCATGGTCCAATGTTGTCTTAGACTTCAAATCCACCTCATTCATTCATGGTCCAATGTTGTCTTAGACTTCAAATCCACCTCATTCATTCATGGTCCAATGTTGTCTTAGACTTCAAATCCACCTCATTCATTCATGGTCCAATGTTGTCTAGACTTCAAAATCCACCTCATTCATTCATGGTCCAATGGTTAGTATTCTGGCTTTGTAACCCGGCAATCCTGGTTTGATCCTCAGTCGCAGCAGGTCATACCCTTCCAAGAAAATTTGACAACAATATCGAGTTATCTCCACATGCGGAGAAGCTGCCTGTTCCTTGTGTAAGGGTAAATTAGTACAGATCAGAATACCATCCAGGAAAACTGGTTAGACAAATCATGGAAGTATTAAATAGTTGATAAACCATGTTAATCCCAAATAAATAAATCATACCTGGAAAATCAAATTTTAGGTCTCTGTTGTCGGGATGAACGTCATTATCGTCAGCAGTCACAGTACCCAGTGTCCCAGCTGTAGAACCAGGGTTTACACAGTACATGTAAGATGTTTTATCTAGATACGGTATATTATCATCCTCATCATTGATTGTGATTTCCAACTGTAAAAAAATAATAATTCTCCAGTTTCATTTACAGTAAAAGGTCTCCAGAGCAGCCCTCTGTAGAACAAGAACCTCTCTATAACAACGCCTTCAAAATTTCCTTAAGGCGATATTTATTATAAATTTAACCTCTGTAGTGCAACAACCTCTAAACAACCGCCAATATTTGCAGCTCCCACAGGGTGTTACTCTACAGAGGTTGTACTGTAAAATCAAAATCCAAATATCCAAGCTTTTAGAGATGTGGTTTAAGACAAGAAGATTTTTTAAGTTTTTCCTTTTGGTTGCCATGGAAACCTAGTTCTGCATGGAATAGCATTCTTTTAGCAACTTTTGTAAAGGACTTCCCAAAGATCATTCCTGTAGGTTTCTTCAAATTTGACCCAGCCATTTCAGAGTAGAAGTTGTTTGAAGAATTATGGACAGAC